>ML400615.1:12645-29025 GCA_005239525.1 Nicotiana knightiana | reverse complement strand
AAAATAACTGTAATGTACCTGTGATTATATGTAATATTGTTGGAGAACAAACAGTTGAAGCGATGAATATCAAAGCATAATGACGATCGTAAGCGAAGAACGGGAGAGAGAGAGAAAGAGAGTATTTGTGAGTATACAGCATAGGAATGGAAGTAGAGGAAGCTTGACTTGTAAAAGGGTAATATTGTCTTTTCGAAAGGCTTTTAACAAAAAAACGAGTACCGGTGCAAACATAAAAATAAAGCGGGTACAAGTTAAAGAGAGGCGCCTAAATAGGGCACCCCGTGCAATTTTTACGTAGTAGCATTTATATTATAATGTCTTTAAGTCCAGCTATGGGCCCATCAAACAAAAAACTTCTGGCTATATATGCTTCTCACTTCCATGCCTACCATACTGTTCATACCTTCTCCCAAATTTTGGAAAACCTAATAAACAAATAATGGAATGAAGTAAAAGAAGCTGGAAAATACCAGCAAAGTAATACAGTTTATAATGCACTCAACTTCTCCTTCACCATTTTACAACTACATTCAGCAATTCTGCAAATCTAAATTTCTAAGGTAAAATATGAAATTCGGTTGTAATGTCACAACCCGATTAACATGAATTACTGTAATATTATTAATTCTTTGCTTCATCAAATAACATCTTTCTTGCAATCCCAACATCATATGTATCGTTTGTGTTACTGCCTTATTCTCTCTCACATCTTCATTTTACCTCTACTGAGTTTATATATTACCTCTCATTGAATTAAAAGTTATTAAATAAAGTGCCAAAGGACTAATAAGTGTCACGACCCAAATTTCCAACCCTAGGAATCGTGATGGCGCCTAACACTATACTTGTTAGGGAAGCCAATGTTAGAATTCGATTAACTATTTTTCTTTGATTATCCATTTAAACATAATAAAATAAATTTAAAGTAAGCTTAATCTAATGGTTTCCAAATAATAACTCCGAATATAAAATAATAAACAAATAGATAAACCGAGCCATGAACTAACTATATAAATAACTCCAAAACTACCACAGGGTCTGGTGTCACAATTCACGAACTACTAAAGAATACTACAATTAATGGGCTGAAAGAAATAATATAACTGTTTTAGGAAAATTATAAAACAGTCTCTACGAACTAAAAGAAGACTCTGGGGATCTGCGAACGCCGACAGATATACCTCGTGTCTCTGGATAATAGATAGCTGCCACTAAAATCTCTACTGTTGGCTGGAACTTGGATCTGCACAAAAGAGAGCAGAGTGTAGTATCAGTACAACTGACCCCATGTACTGAGTAAGTGCCGAGCCTAACCTCGACGAAGTAGTGAAGAGGCTAAGGCGAGATAATTATAACTTAGCCTGTGACAATACATATATATAATAACGCAATAAAATAATTCTACACAAACAAGAAGATATAAACTGAAACAACAAATAAAATAACTCGGTCGCCTATTCCAGGCCTCAGCTGTCACCAAAATTTCACGCAAGTTTCCAAATTTCCAAACTTTAATTTAAAAATAACCAAATGTGCAGGATATGGAAAAACAGTAGGATAAAACAATAAATTTTCCAAATATTTATAATAAAATCAGTAAAGCATAATTATCCTCCCTTATTACTGCCATGTATTTGTATTCTCCCTGTCCACCCTTATCACAGTCATATATATTTTTTCTGTCTACCCTTATCACAGTCATATGTATATATATCCCCTGTCCACCCTTATCACAGTCGTAAGATTTGAAACGAGGAAGGGATCATGTAAGTAGACCATTTGGTGGTGCATAGATAATCGTCACTTCACCTATACACCACATACATGCATTTTCACATAACAATTAAGTTGGGGATTCCTATTCCCTTAAGTCAAGGTTAAACCAAGTACTTACCTCAATTTCGCAGGCCACTCACTGTTCAATTATAGTTTTTCCTCTTGAATTCACCTCCAATACACTCGAATCTAACCATAATTAACTTAATATCATTAGTTAATGCTAAAGGAACTAACTTTACTGAAATTATAAGTTTTCCTAAGTTTTCTGAAAAAAAGTTAAAATCCGACCTCGGGCCCGCTTGGTCTAAACTCGGGGTTCGGACCAAATTACTTTTACCCATTCATCCACGAGCCCGAATATACAATTAGTTTCGAAATCCGACCTCAATTCGAGGTAAAGATTTGATTTTTACAAAATTCCGTAATTCTACCCAAACCCTCAATTTTTACCATGAAAATTTCTTAGTTTTTGATTTAAATGTGATGAGAAAACGTTGGGTAATTGAAAATGTAAAGATTAGAATTGATTACAAACAACTTGGGGATGAACTTTGATGAAGAAAATCGTCCTTAGGACTGTGGGGTTCGAAAATTATGAAGAAAAAGGGTTTTGTCCGTGTTTAAAAGGGTATTTATATAACTGGGTAGGCCTTCTATGTGTTCGCATAGGCCTGCCCGCGTTCGCATAGGGTCAGGCCAATAGCAATTGCGTAGAGGGGGGGGGGGTGCGTTCGCATAGGGTACTTGGGCTCCCCTCCCCCAGGCCCAATTAACCCAGTGCGTTCGCGAGGGAAACTATGCATTCCCATAGCACAATTGGTGGTCCCCTGAAACTTGCACAATGCGATCGTGGATAGGCCTATGCGATCGTATAGCACTAATTCCCTACGCACCAAAACCAGCAAAAACAGAAATTTTCACAAGTGTAAAATACCCTGTGGCCTATCTGAAACACACACGAGCCCTCGGGGCTCTAAACCAAACATGCGCGCAAGTCTAAAAAATCATACGGACTTGCTCGTGCGATTAAATCATGAAAATAACATGTAAAAATATGAATTAAACCTCAAAACTCATCATTTTTTTCAGAACACTAAAAGTTCATTATTTCTCAACCGGACGTCCAAATCATGCCAAATAACCTCCGTTTTTCACCAAATTTCACAGCTAACATTTAAATACTATAACAAATCTTACCGGGCTCCGAAACTAAAATACGGGCCCGATACCAATGGTTTCAAACATTAATTCTTTTCTTTATTTCATTAATATTTCAGCAAAATAATTTCTTTCAAAAATTGATTTATAAGGCTTGGGACATCGGAATTCATTTCCGGGCATACGCCCAAGTCTCATATTTTACTTCGGACCTCCCGGGGTAGTCAGAACACAGATACGGGTCCATTTACTCAAAATATTGACCAAAGTCAACTATAATCACATTTTAACTCTAGAAATCACTACTTCTCATATTTTCACATAAAAGCTTTCCGGTTTCACGTACGGAATGCGCACGCAAATCGATGTATTTAATATTAATATTTTGATTGCTAATAAGCCTAGAATTGAGTCTTAATTTATAAGATGACCCCTTGGGTCATCACAATCTCCACCTCTAAAACAAACATTCGTCCTCGAACGGACATAGAAAATTACCTGAATTGGCGAGCAAGTGTGGATATCTACTCTGCATGTCTGAATCGGACTCCCAAGTAGCTCCCTCAACAGCGTCGGAGGACCTTGCCTCAAGCCTGGCTGGAAATACATATAGTCGAGGCTGGGCCCTGCCACCCTGAACCACACCTCAGGGAGGACCTCCACCTCTAGCTATCTGACCTCCACCTCTAACTACCTGACCCCTACCCCTTGCTGGCTGGGCAAGTGGTATTGGAGCTGGTGCCGGAACTATGGCACGAGAACCCTGATGCTGAAACTGATTACTTGCATATTTCGGACAAGTCCTCTGGACATGCCCAAATTCACCACACTCGAAGCATCCCTCCTGATAGTATGCTGACCCGAACGAACCGGCTAGCCATGATGAAAACTTTGCAGATGAGGTGCTCTAATAGGAGCTGAAGGAGCACTGTAGACTGGCTGAGCAGAAGAAGGCAGATAAGAACCATGACCTCCCAAAGTACCATGTGAAGCCTGTAGTGCTGAATGAAATGGCCCGAAAGAATCGTCTCTACTAAATGAAGTCCCGCCTCAGATGAGGTTCCACTGAAACCACCGGAATGGCGAAGTCTTTTGTCAGACCCCTGACCTCCCATCCCGAGAAATGACTCAACCCTCATAACCACATTAGCTGCATCCTGCAACGAAATCTCGGTCCCTATCTCCTTGTCCATCTGCAACCTGATGGGATGATCAAGGCCCTCAATAAACTGTCTGACCTTCTCTCTCTGTGTGGGCAACAAGAGAATAACATGTCTAGCCAAATCCACGAAACGAGTCTTATACTGGGTTACGGTCATATTTCCCTGCTATAGTTGCTCGAACCGACGACGCTAGTCCTCTCGAGTAGTAACAGGCAAAAACTTCTCCATAAAGAGATGCGAAAATTGATCCCAGGTCAAGGCAGCGCGACCCAGCTAGTCTAGTCAACATATAATCCCTCCACCATTTCTTGACGGAACCAGTCATCTGAAAAGCAGCAAAATCGACCCCATTGGTCTCCAAAATGCCCATATTACGCAATACCTCATGACAACTGTCACACCTCCTTTTTCCACTACCCCCGATAAATAAAAGGGTAGAGAGGGAGTTTTTCCAATCAAAGTGACATTATTCAGATTTGGGATTTATTTTAGTTTTCAGAGTCGCCACCCGGATTTTTTTTTATGGTGTTCCGGGACACCATTAATTTATTGAAATCTCAAACCGAGGAAATTTTGACTCTGTTTTAATTTGTCTGCGACCAGAAATCCGAGTAAGGAATTCTGTTAACCCGGGAGAAGGTGTTAGGCATTCCCGAGTTCCGTAGTTTTAGCACGGTCACTTAACTATTAATATTTGGCCTAATTATCTAATTATTTACATATTTTAAACCTATTGTGCTTTTTAGCCTTTTTCACTTTTTAGCCACTTTTAATATTTATGGATTATTCTGAAACAAGTCACGATGGCGTGCACTTATTTGGTTTTGGACACATTGTAATTTCGCCACATGAAATGCACCCGCAATTACAACATGTGATTTTTATTATTGTTTTGAGTTAGAGTCGGGGACATGAGTTGCCGCACCCGAGTGTAGATTATATAGTCATGACTATGGTCATGACGATTAAATATGCCGATTTGAGGCGATATTCAATTATTCTCTAAGTTTTGGAATCTTTATCTAAAAGTGGTATTTTTTAGCTTATAGATGTACATAAACTGCTTTTGATATTTATGGGATTATTTTGGAACAAGTCACAGTGGTGTGCACTTGTTGTTTTGGACACATCGCAACCGCGTCACATGAAATGCACCCGCGATTGCAACATGTGATTTTAATATTGTTCAAAGTTATGGCCGGGGACATGAGTTGCCACACCCGAGTGTAGATTATATAGTCATGACTACGATCGTGATGGTTAAAAATGCTTATTTGAAGCAAAGCTATTATTTTGTTTTATAAGTCTTCCTAAGTGGTTTGTAACACTAGTCTAAAGGAAGTATTTTGGATTACAAGATTTGTATGTTTTGTTCAAAATCTTCTAGGATTAAGTTTGAGATTCAGTGGCCTATATTCGTATAGTCTAAAACAAAGTAAGCCATAAAGCTTACATGTGATATGATTAAAGTATAATAACAGTAATACTGCTTTCAACAAATTCAACCTAGACATTATAAATTCAACAATTGGAATAATTGGCATTTCAAACACACAAACGGCAGTATTTTTATTAAATCCTAGGATAAGGTTAAATCATACTAAAAATAGCCATACTATGGGTTCAAATTTACTGTATTAGCATGCTCACTAGCAACCGTAACTATCTTTTCATAAAATGAATGAAAAAAGGTCATGGAATCATATCAAGAGGCAAACTTCAACAAAAACAAAAAAAGAATGATATTTGTAATTAAACTTCATGATCTATTTACAGCCTATTGATATTAAAATGACGATAGTCATAAACTATTTTAGCAATGTGAGAATTACAAATGAATTATTACGTCAGAATTGAATCTTTGAGGAAACAGAAGAAGAAGAATCACCCAATTCTATTACAAACTTTATGAAATCAATTGCCTAGTGGCACTTGCACCTTTTCCTTTGACATGCTCTAACCATCAAAACTCCATAAGGAATCATGAATTTCAGTGTAGTATTGATAGCAACATTCCGACCTTTTTGGCTTTAGAACTTTACTGATTTGGCCAACTAGTGGCCAGATCCACAAGTTAGAGCCCAATGAATAACAAGACAAACCCCTCCCCTCCAATGAACTTAAATGAACTCTATATCTTCATCACATGAGCAGAAGAAAGAAGGGAAAACTTCGATAGAAAATATTCAAAATCAATGTAAAAGATAACTTCAAACCACAACCATTTTCAAAAGACAACTACAAATGTCAGTGTGCTAACTAAGTTACTCATAATAAATTATTTCAATATTAAACTCTCATAGCCACAGATTAATGAGGTCTATAATAACACAACAAGTAACTATACAAATGGATAGTCATTTACCAAACAAAGGAGTATCTTTTGTTATTATAGCATCAAGCAAGCAGTACATTAAAAGAGATGAAAACAATACCTTAAATAGCAAAAGGACGGCAGAAAAATAAATTGAAATGCTGACTTAAACTTGAAGATGAAGCAGCAAACCAAACCAAACAGCACCAGTAAGAAATCAGCCCAGAAATCTTAAGGATAAGCACTTAGGCTTTCAAAATCATAACAACAAGGGAGAATAAAACCCAGAATCAAACAAGAATACTGATATTTTCTTTTTAGCAAAAGGGACTGCCGGACTTTTCCTTTGTAATCAAAACCTTACGTGATTGGCTGTTGCTCCCAAAAAAAAATTCTCCTGAGGAAATCTCTTTCATAGTGTATTCAGTGTAGGATCAAAATGAAGGAAAGAATTTTAAGTTTCAGAGGTTCTTTTTTCGTGCAAAATCAGTATCAAGCATGAAGAAGAAGATTCTAAATTTCAGCATGCTTGTTTATTTTTGTCTGCATGTTAGGGTGGTCAGAGATGGAGCTGCTAGTGGTTGCCGGTTTCCGGTGAGCTAATGGCGGAAAAGGATGGCGTCTTCGTGAAGAAGGGATGGAGGAGATGGCCGGTCGGATTCTGCCTTGGCTCGCCAGAACAGAAGCGAAAATGAGGGACGGAGAAGACAGCTAGGTGGGGAGGGGAAACGGCCGATCTGGAAGATAGAGCTAGGGTTTTTTAGAGGGAGGGTCTTGTTTGTTTTAATAGGTGAGGGAGGCGGGTCGGGTCGGTTCGGGTAGGCAGGCGGGTTTTGAGTGAGTTTGAGGGAATTGGGCCATGAAAATTGGCCCAGTGTGAATTTAGCCTTAACAAACTTCTTTTCTTTTATGCTTTTTGTAGAATTAGCCACTTTAGACTCAAATTTAATTTAAATCTATGTTTTGGCTAGCCTATGTATTTATTTTATCTAGTTATGGACTAGTGCAACTAATCGATTAATTAACCTACGAATGCAATTTTGATTTTTAGAAGATGTATTTGATAATGTAACTAAATCCTAAAAATGAAGTTTAAAATCTAACATGCTAATGAAATCAAGATTCGAACATTTTTTTTTATTTATGATTTTTTATTTTATTTTATGATTTTAGAATTATTAAACATGCATGTGATGCAACTAAATAAAGAAAAGTTCCTAAAATTTATTAAAACTATTTTTGGTTATTTTAGGAGTAATTTTCTTGTAGGGCAAAAATTGGGGGTTCACAACAACTATCCAAATATTCCTGATGGTCCTCTAAAGTAGCACCACTGAAGTGAATAAGGAAAATCTTGGTAAACCTGCCCAGTGTCCACAAAGCATCTGAGGACATGGTTGCCCCATTAACGGGAGGCACTGCTACAACTGGCTGAATTACCCTAACTGGATTGGCTACTAGGGTCTGAACCTGAGGAGTAGTCTGAACCGGAGTGTGGGTAGAAGGAGTCTGGACCCCTCCTCCAGCTTGAGATACGACTGCTGCAACAGGGAATGTGCCAGTCTGGGCCACACTCTCTATAAGGCCCACTAAACGGACCAAAGAATCCTGAAGAACCGGGGTCGCAATAAACCCCTCGGGGATCTGAGCTGGTCCCGCTGGAACGGTCTGAGCTGGAACCCCCTCATTAATCTCAATCTGATATTCCAAACCATTGGCTGCTACCTGAGCAATGGGCTGAGTCCTGCCCTTGCCTCGTCCTCTACCTTTAGTGGGAGCTGCTGTTGGATAACCAGAATGTTGGTCAGCGGAAGAGGAAGCACGTGTTCTCTCCATCTGCGAGAGAATACAAGAATCCAATCAGTATTTGAGATGACAAGAATCGCACGATAGAATAGAAATAAAATGGAGTTGTTTCCTAACTCAATAGCCTCTAAGAGATAAGTACAAACGTCTCCGTACTGCTATTTCTTACTCTACTAATCTTGTTCGTGAATTGTGAGACCTAAGAAACCTAGGGCTATGATACCAACTTGTGACGAACCAAATTCCCAACCCTAGGAATCATGATGACGCCTAACACCACACTTGCTAGGCAAGCCAATGTTGGAGTTTGATTAGCTATTTTTCTTGTATTATCCATTTAAACATAATAAAATAAATTTAAAGTAAGCTTAATCTAATGATTTCCAAATAATAACTCAAAATATAAAATAATAAATAAATAGATAAACCGAGCCACGAACTAACTATATAAATAACTCCAAAACTACCCCAGGGTCTGGTGTCACAATTCACGAACTGCTAAAGATTACTACAATTAATGGGCTGAAAGAAATAATATAACTGTTTTACGAAAATTATAAAACAGTCTCTACGAACTAACAGATATACTTCGTGTCTCCGAATAATAGATAGCTGCCACAAAAATCTATACTGCTGGCCGGTACCTGGATCTGCACAAAAGAGTGCAGAGTGTAGTATCAGTACAACCAACCCCATGTACTGAGTAAGTGCCAAGCCTAACCTCGACGAAGTAGTGACGAGGCTAAGGTGGGGAAATTATAACTTAACCTGTGACACTACATATATATAATAACGCAATAAAATAATTTATATATATATATATATATATATATATATATTTATTTATATCTCGTAAAACAATGTCAACCCACTCAGTCTTTATGTACCACAATGAAACCAAGGAAAACAATTAATACTTTCTCAAACATGATTGCAACAAAGCTTACAACAATATAACAATCCAAGTAATTATAGAAGACAACAATGAATATGAAACAATTAAAAACATGAAGCAAATAGATTGGAAACGGGGAAGAGATTATGTAAGGGGACCATTTGGTGGTGCATAGATACTCGTCACCTCACCTATACACCACACACATGAATTTTCACATAACAATTAAGTTGGGGATTCCTATTCACTCAAGTCAAGGTTAAACCAAGCACTCACCTCAATTTCGCAGGTCACTCACTGTTCAATTATAGCTTTTCCTCTTGAATTCACCTCTAATACACCCGAATCTAACTATAATTAACTTAACATCATTAATTAATGCTAAAGGAACTAACTTTACTGAAAATTATAATTTTTCCTGAGTTTTTTCAAAAAACGTTAAACCCGACACCGGGCCCGCTTGGTCTAAATTTGGGCTTCGAACCAAATTACGTTTACCCATTCACCCACGAGCCCGAATATACAATTAGTTTCGAAATCCAACCTCAATTCGAGGTAAAGATTCGATTTTTACATAATTCCCTAATTCTCCCCAAACTCTCAATTTTTACCTTGAAAATGATTAGTTTTTAATTTAAATGTGATGAAAAATATTGGGTAATTGAAAGAGTAAAGTTTAGAATTGATTACCAACAACTTGGGGATGAACTTTGACGAAGAAAATCGTCCTTAGAGCTGTGGGGTTCGAAAATTATGAAGAAAAAGGGTTCTGTCCGTATTTAAAAGGGTATTAATATAGCTGGGCAGGCCTTCTATGCGTTCGCATGGGCCTGCCCGCGTTCTCATAGGGTCAGGCCTTAGTGGCCTTGGCAATCACGTGGGGGGAGGGGGGGGGGCTGCGTACGCATAGGGTACTTGGGCTCCCCTCCCTCCAGGACTAATTGACCTAGTGCGTTCGCGAGGGAAACTATGAGTTCGCATAGCACAATTGGTGGCCCCCTGAAACTTGCACTATGCGATCGCGGATAGGGCTACGCGATCGCACACCACCAATTCCCTGCGCACCAGAACCAACAAAAATAGAAATTTTCACAAGTGTAAAGCAGCCTGTGGCCTATCCGAAAGTTACCTGAGCCCTCAGGGCTCTAAACCAAACATGCATGCAAGTCTAAAAACATCATACAGACTTGATCATCCAATCAAATCATGAAAATAACATGTGAAACTATGAATTAAACCTCAAAACTCATCATTTTTCTCAAGAACACTCAAAGTTCATTATTTCTCAGCCGGACGTCCAAATCACGTCAAATAACCTCTGTTTTTCACCAAATTTCACAGTTAACATTTAAATACAATAACAAATCTATAACGGGCTCCGAAACCAAAATACGGGCTCGATACCAATGGTTTCATACATTAATTCTTTTCTTTATTTCATTAATATTTTAGCAAAACAATTTCTTTCAAAAATTGATTTCTAAGGCTTGGGACCTCGGAATTCATTTTCGGGCATACACCCAAGTCTCATATTTTACTGCGGACCTCCTAGGATCGTCGGAACACATATCCGGATCCGTTTACTCAAAATGTTGAACAAAGTCAACTATAATCAAATTTTAACTATAGAAATCACTACTTCTCATATTTTCACATAAAAAACTTTCCGGTTTCACGCCCGGAATGCGCATGAAATCGAGGTATTTAAAATTAATGTAAGCCTAGAATGGAGTCTTAATTTTTAAGATGACCCCTTGGGTCATCACAATCTCCACCTCTAATACAAACGTTCGTCCTCGAACAGACATAGAAAATTACCTGAATTGGCGAACAAGTGTGGATATCTACTCTGCATGTCTGACTCGAACTCCCAAGTAGCTGCCTCAACAGCGTCGGAGGATCCCGCCTCAGGCCTGGCTAGAAATGCGTATAGTCGAGGCTGGGCCCCGCCACCCTTAACCACACCTCTCGGAGGACCTCCACCTCTAGTGGGTTGACCTCCACCTCTAGCTATCTGACCTCCACCTCTAACTACCTGACCCCTACCCCTTGCTGGCTGGGCAGGTGGTATTGGAGCTGGTGCCGGAACTATGGCACGAGAACCCTGATGCTGAAACTGATTACTTGCATATTTCGGACAAGTCCTTTGGACATGCCCAAATTCACCACACTCTAATAGGAGCTGAAAGAGCACTGTAAACTGGCTGAGCAGGAGAAGGCAAATAAGAACCACGACCATCCGAAGTACCATGTGAAGCCTGTAGTGCTGAATGAAATGTACCGGAAGAATGGCCTCTGCTAAATGAAGTCCCTTCTCAGATGAGGTTCCACTAAAACCACCGGAATGGAGAGGTCTCTTGTAAGACCACTGACCTCCCATCCGGAGAACCGACTCAACCCTCATAGCCACATTAGCTGCATCCTGCAACGGAATCTCGGTCCTTGTCTCCTTGGCCATCTGCAACCTGGTGGGCTGAGCAAGGCCCTCAATAAAAAGTCTGACCCTCTCTCTCTGTGGGAAACAAGAGAATAGAATGTCTAGCCAAATCCACGAAACGAGTCTCATACTAGGTCACGGTCATACTGCCCTGCTGTAGTCTCTCGAATTGACGACGCTTCTCCTCTCGAGTAGTAACATGAAAAAACTTCTCCATAAAGAGATGAGAAAACTGATCCCATGTCAAGAATGGCGACCCAGATGGTCTAGTCAACAGATAATCCCTCCACCATTTCTTGGTAGAACCAGTCATCTGAAAAGCAGTAAAATCGACCCCATTGGTCTCCAAAATACCTATATTACGCAACACCTCATGACAACTATCCAGATATTCCTGAGGGTCCTCTGAAGTATCACCACTGAACTGAAAATGGAAAAGCTTGATAAACCTGTCCAGTCTCCAAGAAGCATCTGAGGACATGGCTGCCTCATTAACGGGCAGCACTGCTGCAACTGTTGAATTACCCCAACTGGATTCGCTATTGGGGTCTAAACTTGAGGATTAGTCTGAACCGGAGTGTGGGTAGCAGGAGTCTGGACCCCTCCTCCAGCCTGAGATACGGCTGTAGTAACAGGGAATGTGCCAGTCTTGGACACACTCTACATAAGGCCCACTAAACGGACCAAAGCATCCTGAAGAACCGGGGAAGCAATAAACCCCTCGGGGACCTAGCTGGTCCCGCTGGAACGGTCTGAGATGGAACCCCCTCATTAATCTCGATCTGATGTTCCAAAGTTGTGGCTGCTACCTGAGAAATGGGCTGAGTCCTGCCCCTGTCATGCCTCTGCCCCTAGTGGAAGCTGCTGCTGGATGACCAGAATGTTGGTCAGCGGAAGAGGAAGCACGTGTTCTCTCCATCTGCGAGAGAATAGAAGAATCCAATCAGTATTTGAGATGACAAGAATCGCACGATAGAATAGAAATAAAATGGAGTTGTTTCCTAACTCAATAGCCTCTAAGAGATAAGTACAAACGTCTTCGTACTGCTATTTCATACTCTACTAAGCTTGTTCGTGAATTGTGAGACCTAAGCAACCTAGGGCAATGATACCAACTTGTCACAAACCAAATTCCCAACCCTAGGGATCGTGATGACGCCTAACACCACACTTGCTAGGCAAGCCAATGTTAGAGTTTGATTAGCTATTTTTCTTGTATTATCCATTTAAACATAATAAAATAAATTTAAAGAAATCTTAATCTAATGATTTCTAAATAATAACTCCAAATATAAAATAATAAATAAATAGATAAATCGAGCCACGAACTAACTGTATAAATAACTCCAAAACTACCCCAGGGTCTGGTGTCACAATTCACGAACTACTAAAGATTACTACAATTAATGGGCTGAAAGAAATAATATAACTGTTTTACGAAAATTATAAAACAGTCTCTACGAACTAAGAGTAGACTCTCGGGATCTGCGAACGCCGACAGATATACTTCGTGTCTTCGAATAATAGATAGCTGCCACAAAAATCTATACTGCTGGCCGGTACCTGAATCTGCACAAAAGAGTGCAGAGTGTAGTATCAGTACTACCGAACCCATGTACTGAGTAAGTACGGAGCCTAACCTCGACGAAGTAGTGACGAGGCTAAGGCGGGGCAATTTTAACTTAACCTGTGACACTACATATATATAATAACGCAATAAAATAATTTATATATATATATATATATATATATATATATATATTTACATCTCGTAAAAATAATGTCAACCCACTCGGTCTTTATGTACCACAATGAAACCAAGGAAAATAACTAATACTTTCCCAAACATGATTGCAACAAAGCTTACAACAATATAACAAGCCAAGTAATTATAGAAGACAACAATGAATACGAAACAATTAAAAACATGAAGCAATTAGATTGGAAACGGGGAAGAGATCATGTAAGTGGACAATTTGGTGGTGCATAGATACTCGTCACCTCACCTATACGCCATACACATGAATTTTCACATAACAATTAAGTTGGGGATTCCTATTCACTCAAGTCAAGGTTAAATCATGCACTTACCTTAATTTCGCAGGTCACTCACTGATCAATTATAGCTTTTCCTTTTGAATTCACCTCTATTACACTCGAATCTAACCATAATTAACTTAACATCATTAATTAATTCTAAAGGAACTAACTTTACTGAAAATTATAATTTTTTCTGAGTTTTCTCAAAAAAGTTTAAACCCGACCCCAGGCCCGCTTGGTCTAAATTCGGGGTTCGGACCAAATTACGTATACCCATTCACCCACGAACCGAATATACAATTAGTTTTGAAATCCGACCTCAATTCGAGGTAAATATTCAATTTTTACAAAATTCCCTAATTCACCCCAAACTCTCAATTTTTACCATGAAAATTCTTAGTTTTTGATTTAAATGTGATGAAAAAATTGGGTAATTGAAAGAGTAAAGTTTAGAATTGATTACCAACAACTTGGGGATAAACTTTTGTCACACCTCTTTTTTCCACTACCCCCGGATTAATGAAGGGTAATAAGGGAGTTTTTTCAATTAAAGTGACATTATTCAGATTTGGGATTTATTTTAGTTTCAGAGTCGCCACCTGGATTTTTACGGTGTTCTGGGACACCATTTATTTATTGAAATCCCAAACCGAGGAAACTTTGACTCTGTTTAAAATGTCTGCGAACCAAAAATCCGAGTAAGGAATTCTGTTAACCCAGGAGAAGGTGTTAGGCACTCCCGAATTCCGTGGTTCTAACACGATCGCTTAACTATTAATATTTGGCCTAATTATCTAATTATTTACATATTTTAAACCTATTGTGCTTTTAGCATTTTTCACTTTTTAGCCGCTTTTAATATTTATGGATTTATCTTGAACAAAGTCACGATGACGTGCACTTGTCGTTTTTGAACACATTGTAAACGCGTCACATGAAATGCACCCGCGATTTGTAACATGTGATTTTTATTATTGTTCAAATTTGTGGTCGAGGCATGAGTTTCTACACCCGAGTGTGATTTACGTACCATGACCATCCCGCGGGAACCGTACCCATGACCACGATGAATTATTTTTGCGCCTAAAGCAATCTACGATGTTCATGAACTATTTTTGTAAACTACACATTTGTTGTGAGGTCATGACTTATGGAATGGTTATGGAAAAAAGAGTAAGTTAGTTAATGGAATAATTAGGGTAGTATTTATCAAAACTGTGCAGCCCAACAACTAAAGCCAAACATTTATTAAAGTTTAGATCTTCCAATACTAAATCAAAGACCAAATATTATATTTCAAGACCATTCAACAATCCAAATCTAAATTTGTTCCTATGTGACCCGTTTTGTCAGACCATTAACTTTTAAGCTCAAGCTTACTAAATAGCCTATGTAATTTAAGGAAAAATGTAACGATTTACCTCAAATAAAACTACTTAACAGAAGAGAGTAACTAATAAATATAGAATCAACCAATGTGAAGGAACAGTTTAAATAACAATTCAAACCAAATCAACCATAAAATGAGAATAGAAAAGAAAGAACCTACGTGAGAACTTTTCCGTGTATTTATAAATGACCTTCAAAACAAAGCTTGGTACAGCAACAAAGTCATTCAACTAGCAAATAGAACCCAACGACAAACACTGAAAAATGCGAGCAAGACCGACAAAACCACGACTCGAAAGGCTCGACGCAAGATGTCGTTGTGTTACGTAAAAAATGGGTTGTTTCAACTGTTTTCCAACGGAGGTTTTACGGGATTCATGGCCGGATTTTGCAGGTTCTTGGCGTTATTTTTGACTGAAGTTTGCTGCGTTTTTGGGTTGTTTAAGAGGCTGATTTTTTAGGACTGTTTCGGGGTTGTTTCTTCAACAACGTTTTTAGATTTTTGGACCTATGTTTTACATGGCTTTCATGGTTGAAAGATGGAGAAAACTAGTGGTGTTTTGGAGGTTGTTCGGCTGCCTCTAATGGTGGAACTTGGGTGGCTGATTTAAGCTAATTTTTGTGAGGAAGAAGAGGAAAGAGTTCGAGTATTTTCCCCTCCTTTTTGGGGTGGTCTCGACGGAAGTGTGGAGGGGTGACACGGCTGAAGGGTGTCCGAGTGTATAGAAATAGGGGTTGGGCCTGGGTCTTTCTTGGCCCAGGTCCGATTTTGTTTTTCTTAACTAGTTAGCTTAATTATTCTAATTAAATTAAACTCTAATTTAATCCAAAAAAAATATTGCAATTAATTTTAAACCTTATTTTTCATCTATTTACATATCAATTAAGAATAAAATAACCAATTATACATTCTTAATTAAATCTATGATTTATCGAATAAAAATGATTAATTTTCATAGTAATTAGTGATTAAAGACTATATTATGTTAGATACTCGTCGTTCGTCTATTATTTATTTAATAATAACTTCATAATTCCTTGATAATGCAAAATTTTAATAATTTTGAGAAAATGAATTATGGATATACAAAAAATGCAAGTGATTCACAATTAATTACCGAAAAATCAACAAAAATTCATAAAATCCATTGATTTATTGGGATTTTTATAGGACGATACGGCGAGTAAAAATCACATGCTCACAACTTTGATGAAGAAAATTGTCCTTAGGGCTGTGGGGTTCGAAAATTATGAAGAAAAAGGATTCTGTCCGTATTTAAAAGGGTATTAATATAGCTGGGCAGGCCTTCTATGCGTTCGCATGGGCCTGCCCGCGTTCTCATAGGGTCAGGCCTTAGTGGCCTTGGCAATCACGTGGGGGAGGGGGGGGGGGCTG
>ML400615.1:0-12514 GCA_005239525.1 Nicotiana knightiana | reverse complement strand
GGGGGGGGGGGGGGGGGGGGGGCTGCATTCGCATAGGGTACTTGGGCTCCCCTCCCTCCAGACCTAATTGACCCATTGCGTTCGCGAGGGAAACTATGCGTTCACATAGCACAACTGGTGGCCCCCTGAAACTTACACTATGCGATCGCGGATAGGGATATGCGATCGCACAACACTAATTCCCTGCGCACCAGAACCAGCAAAAAGAGAAATTTTCACAAGTGTAAAGCAGCATGTGGCATATCCGAAAGTCACCTGAGCCCTAAGGGCTCTAAACCAAACATGCACGCAAGTCTAAAAACATAATACGGACTTGATCGTCCGATCAAATCATGAAAATAACATGTAAAACTATGAACTAAACCTCAAAACTCATCATTTTTCTCAAGAACACTCAAAGTTCATTATTTCTCAACCGGACGTCCAAATCACGTCAAATAACCTTCGTTTTTCACCAAATTTCACAGTTAACATTTAAATACTATAACAAATCTATACCGGACTCCGAACCAAAATACGAGCTCGATACCAATGGTTTTATAAATTAATTCTTTTCTTTATTTCATTAATATTTCAGCAAAATGATTTCTTTCAAAAATTGATTTCTAAGGCTTGGGACCTCGGAATTCATTTCCGGGCATACGCCCAACTCTCATATTTTACTACGGACCTCCCGGGATCGTCGGAACACAGATCCGGGTCCGTTTACTCAAAATGTTGAACAAAGTCAACTATAATCAAATTTTAACTCTATAAATCACTACTTCTCATATTTTCACATAAAAGCTTTCCGGTTTTACTCTCGGACTGTGCACGCAAATTGAGGTATTTAAAATTAATGTAACCCTAGAATGTAGTCTTAATTTATAAGATGAACCCTTGGGTCATCACAATCTCCACCTCTAATACAAATGTTCGTCCTCGAACGGACATAAAAAATTACCTGAATTGGCGAACAAGTGTGGATATATACTCTGCATGTCTGACTCGGACTCCCAAGTAGCTGCCTCAACAGTGTCGGAGGACCCCGCCTCAAGCCTGACTGGAAATGCATATTGTCGAGGCTGGGCCCCTCCACCGTGAACCACACCTCTGGGAGGACCTCCACCTCTAGCGGGTTGACCTCCACCTCTAGCTATCTGACCTCCACCTCTAATTACCTGACCCCTACCCCTTGCTGGCTGGGCAGGTGGTATTGGAGCTGGTGTCAAAACTATGGCACGAGAACCCTGATGATGAAACTGATTACTTGCATATTTCGGACAAGTCCTTTAGACATGCCCAAATTCACCACACTCGAAACATCCCTTCTGATAAGTATGCTGACCCGAACGAACCGGATGGCCATGATGAAAACTCTGCAAATGAGGTGCTCTAATAGGAGCTGAAGGAGCACTATAAACTGGTTGAGCAGGAGAAGGTAGATAAGAACCACGACCACCCAAAGTACCATGTGAAGCCTGTAGTGCTGAATGAAATGGCTCGTAAGAATGGCCTCTGCTAAATGAAGTCCCGCCTCAGATGAGGTTCCACTGAAACCACCGGAATTGCGAGGTCTCTTGTCAGACCACTGACCTCCCATCCGGAGAACCGACTCAACCCTCATAGCCACATTAGCTGCATCCTGCAACGGAATCTCAGTCCCTGTCTCCTTGGCCATCTGCAACCTGGTGGGCTGAGCAAGGCCCTCAATAAACAGTATGACCCTCTCTCTCTCTGTGGGCAACAAGAGAATAGCATGTCTAGCCAAATCCACGAAAGGAGTCTCATATTGGGTCACGGTCATACTACCCTGCTGTAGTCTCTTGAACTGAAGACGCTTCTCCTCTCAAGTAGTAACATGAAAAAGTTCTCCATAAAGAGATGAGAAAACTGATCCCATGTCAAGGATGGAGACCCAGATGGTCTAGTCAACAGATAATCCCTCCACCATTTCTTGGTAGAACCAGTCATCTGAAAAGCAGTAAAATTGACCCCATTGGTCTCCAAAATACCCATATTACGCAACACCTCATGACAACTATCCAGATATTCCTGAGGGTCCTCTGAAGTAGCACCACTAAAGTGAACAGGGAAAAGCTTGATAAACCTGTCCAGTCCCTACAAAGCATCTGCGGACATGGCTGCCCCATTAACGGGAGACACTACTGCAACTGCTGAATTACCCCAACTGGATTGGCTACTGGGGTCTGAACCTGAGGAATAGTCTGAACTGGAGTGTGGGTAGCAGGAGTCTAGACCCCTCCTCCAGCCTGAGATACGGTTGCTGCAACAGGGAATGTGCCAGTCTGGGCCACACTCTCCATAAGGCTCACTAAACGGACCAAAGCATCCTGAAGAACCGAGGTAGCAATAAACCCCTCGGGGACCAGAGCTGGTCCCGCTGGAACGGTCTTCCCTGGAACCCCCTCATTAATCTCGATCTGAGGTTCCATAGCTGGGGCTGCTGCCTGAGCAATGGGCTGAGTCCTTCCCCTGCCTCGGCCTCGGCCTCGGCCCCTAGTGGGAGCTGCTACTGCTAGAGGACCAGAATGTTGGTCAACGAAAGAGAAAGCACGTGTTCTCGCCATCTATGAGAGAATAGAAGAATCCAATCAGTATTTGAGATGACAAGAATCGTACGATAGAATAGAAATAAAATGGAGTTGTTTCCTAACTCAATAGCCTCTAAGAGATAAGTACAGACGTCTCTGTACTGATCCTTCAGACTCTACTAAGCTTGTTCATGAATTGTGAGACCTAAGCAAACCTAGGGCTCTGATACCAACTTGTCACGACCCAAATTCCCAATCCTAGGGATCGTGATGGCGCCTAACACCACACTTGCTAGGCAAGCCAATGTTAGAGTTCGATTAGCGATTTTCCTTTGATTATCCATTTAAACATAATAAAATAAATTTAAAGTAAGCTTAATCTAATGGTTTCCAAAGAATAACTCCGAATATAAAAATAATAAACAAATAGATAAACCGAGCCACGAACTACCTATATAAATAACTCCAAAACTACCCCAGGGTCTGGTGTCACAATTCACGAACTACTAAAAAATATTACAATTAATGGGCGGAAAGAAATAATATAACTGTTTTAGAAAATTTATAAAACAGTCTCTACGAACTAAGAGAAGACTCTCGGGATCTGCGAATTTCGAAAGATATACCTCGTGTCTCCGGATAATAGATAGCTGCCACTAAAATCTATATTGCTGGCCGGTACCTGGATCTGCACAAAAGAGTGCAGAGTGTAGTATCAGTACAACCGACCCCATGTACTGAGTAAGTGCCGAGCCTAACCTCGATGAAGTAGTACGAGGCTAAGGCGGGGAAATTATAACTTAACCTGTGACAATACATATATATAATAATGCAATAAAATAACTCTACACAAATAAGAAAATATAAACTGAAACAACAAATAAAATAAGTCGGTCGCCTATTCCAGGCCTCAACCGTCACCAACATTTGACGCAGGTTTCCAAATTTCCAAGCTTTAATTTAAAAATAACCAAATGTGCAGGATATGGGAAAACAATATGATATAATAATAAATTTCCAAATCTTTGTAATAAAATCAGTAAAGCATAATTATCCTCCCTTATCACTGTCATGTATTTATATTCTCTCTGTCTACCCTTATCACAGTCATATATATTTTTCCTGTCCACCCTTATCACAGTCATATGTATATATTTCCCCTTTCCACCTTAATCACAGTCGTATATATTTATTTCCCATGTCCACCCTTATCACAGTCGTATATATTTATTTACCCTGTCCACCCTTATCACAGTCTTATACATTCATTTATATCAAAACTTTCACAATCCAGGCCAAGCCTTTCATAATACTTTTGTCTCAACAATCAACCCACTCGGTCTTTATGTACCACAATGAAACCAAGGAAAATAACTAATACTTTCCCAAACATGATTGCAACGAAGCTTACAACAATATAACAAGCCAAGTAATTATAGAAGACAATAATGAACATGAAACAATTAAAAACATGAAGCAATTAGATTGGAAACGGGGAAGGAATCATGTAAGTGGATCATTTGGTGGTGCATAGATACTCGTCACCTCACCTATACACCACACACATGCATTTTCACATAACAATTAAGTTGGGGATTCTTATTCCCTCAAGTCAAGGTTAAACCAAGCACTTACCTCAATTTCGCAGGCCACTCACTGTTCAATTATAGCTTTTCATCTTGAATTCACCTCCAATACACTTAGAATCTAACCATAATTAACTTAATATCATTAATTAATGCTAAAGGAACTAACATTACTGAAAATTATAATTTTTCTTAAGTTTTCTAAAAAAAAGGTTAAAACCATACACCGGGCCCGCTTGGTCTAAACTCGGGGTTCGGACCAAATTACGTTTACCCATACACCCACGAGCCCGAATATACAATTAGTTTCGAAATCCGACCTCAATTCGAGGTAAGGATTCGATTTTTACAAAAGTCCTAATTCTACCCAAACCCTCAATTTTTATTTTTACCATGAAAATTCTTAGTTTTTGATTTAAATGTGATGAAAAACATTTGGTAATTGAAAGAGTAAAGTTTAGAATTGATTACCAACAATTTGGGGATGAACTTCGATGATGAAAATCGTCCTTAGGGCTGTGGGATTCGAAAAATATGAAGAAAAAAGGTTCTGTCCGTGTTTAAAAGGGTATTTATATAGCTGGGCAGGCCTTCTATGCGTTCGCATGGGCCTGCCCGCGTTCGCATAGGGTCAGGCCTTATTGGCCTTGGCAATCGCGTAGGGGGGGGGGCTGCGTTCACATAGGGTACTTGGGCTCCCCTCTCCCCAGGCCCAATTAACCCAGTGCATTCACGAGGGAAACTATGTGTTCGCATAACACAACTGGTGGCCCCATGAAACTATGTGCGATCGTATAGCCTATCCGCGATCGCACAACACTAATTCCCTGCGCACCAGAACCAGTAAAAACATAAATTTTCATAAGTGTAAAACACTCGTGACCTATCCGAAACTCACCCGAGCCCTTGGGCCTCTAAACCTAACATGCACACAAGTCTAAAAATATCATACGGACTTGCTCGTGCGATAAAATCATGAAAATAACATGTAAAACTATGAATTAAACCTCAAAACTCATCATTTTTCTCAAGAACACTCAAAGTTCATAATAAGAAAACTTATTGTGATGACCCCTTGGGTCATCACAATAAGTACCGGAAAAAGAATAAGACATAATCTAAGAAGCCAGAAAAAATAAACCTGATCTCTACTTCCTTAGTACCTAACATCACATAACTGATGAATAGATAGATCTAAAGCTAGGATAACACCCACTCCACTACCCTAAAGCCCCAACTAATCTCAAATTTGACTTAAAAGATAACGAAAGAATACCTTCAGAATAATTTTGTGGATGCATGTGCTCCAAAGTTTCCAATTTGTGCTAAATCTGTCAATATTTAGATTTAACCACACACTTCTACAAATATTAAGGTTTAAAGTACTCCAAAAGCAAATCATATATTAAGATCAACATTTTGTGTGATGACCCAAAAAGTCATCTCTCATTTTTACAAGTTAAAATGGTGTTCCGAAGCCTTGAAAATCTCCTTTTATTTCACCTCATTTTGCATGCACGGCCCGGGCATATAGCCGGGAAGCTTTTATATGAAAGACTGAGAAAAATACTAGTTTTGCCTTTAAAATTGAATTTAAGTTGACTTCGGTCAAGAAGTTGGGTAAACGGACCCAGACCTATGATTTGACGGTCCCGGAGGGTCTGTAGGAAAATATGGGACTTGGGTGTATGCCCGGAATCGAATTCCGAGGTCCCAAGCCCGAGAAATGAATTTTTGAAAGAAATTATTTTACTGAAAATATAAGAGTTTTTGGAAATTTGGTTATATTTTAAATTTATAGTATCGGGCCCGTATTTTGGTTCCAAAGTCCAATACAGGTTCAATATGATAATTATGATATGTCTGTAAAATTTGGTAAGGAACGGAGGTCGTTTGACGTGATTCGGACCCATGGTTGTAAATTTTGATACTTTGAAAGTTTTCTTTGATTTTTATGATAAATTCATTGCTTAAGATGTTATTTTGGCGATTTGATCGCACAAGTAAGTCCGTAGGATGTTTTTGAGGTTATGTGCATATTTGGTTTGGAGCCCCGAGGGCTCGAGTGAGTTTCAGATATGCGTCGGGGTATTTTTAGACTCAATAATCTGGTGTTTTTGGTCAGTTTCTGGTGTCTGAGTTTTTTTGCTATGCGAACGCACCACACAAGTCTAGGAGAGGGTAGAGTTACTCTATGTGAACTCACCACACCAGGTGCGAACGCGGAGCATAGGATCTTTGCTCTATGTGAACGCACACAGTGGGATGCGAACACATAGAGTATTAGGAAGGCTAGGGGTTGGGTAGGCTTTGCACTGTGCAAACGCACCACTGAGGTTGTGATCGCGTAGGGTAGGGGAAGGGTAGCTATACGAATGTGTTAGCCCTGTCGCGAACGCATAGGGCAAATCTGCCCAGTTATTTAAAAACAGAACCTATTACGGGATTCAACCAAAATTTCATAACGTCTTCTTCAAACTCCAAATTGGGTGATTTTTGAAAGAGAACTTCACTAAAAATTCATAGGTATGTAATCTCAGACTCATTTTCTTCCATTTCCATTAACACCCATTATACTTCTAGGCCTAAATCATATTCTTAAGGGTAGAAAATTAGGGATTTGGGTAGAGTTAGCGCTTTTGTATAATTGGAATTTAGACCTCATTTTGAGGTCGGATTTCAATACTAATTACATATTCGGGCTCGTTGGTGAATGGTTGATCGGTTTTTGGTCCGAACCTTGTGTTTAAACCATGCGGGCCCGGGGTCAATTTTTGACTTTTGGGGAAGAATGATAGGAAATCTATAATTAAGTATTGAAATTTAATTATTTAGCGTTTATTGATGTTATTGAGTTAACTATGTCTAGATACAATCGATTTGGAGTCGAGTTCAAAAGGAAAAGCGTGATTGAGGCGTGATTTTGTTCGTGAAAGTTGAGGTAAGTGTTCGGCCTAACTTTAGCTTGAGGAAATAGGTGTTGAGTCTTATTTTCTATGTGTTTATACCATTTTCAACGTATAGGTGAGGTGACGAGTACCTATACGTTGGTGTCAAGCACGCCCGTGAGTCGAAAATTATGAATTATGTGATTTTCATTGACATTTACTGTGTTATAGCTTGAATTTCACTTTAGTGGTTGTTCATTCGGTGGAAATTCTTGGTAATGGATATTATTGAGTATTTGTTCGATTAAGGAATCTTATGTAAAGATATGTACTTGAGCGAGATTGGTTATAGCTATGTCCCTTGCGGGGATAGTGATATTTTCTTTACTGTTGTTCCCTTGCCGGGATGTTATGATTTATGATTCCTATTGTTGATTTTTCCTTGCCAAACTTCTGCTATTGATATTGTTTGGGTGAGGAAGAGTGTAAAGCACGAAGGGTGATGCCATGTATTGATTATTGTGAGGAAGAGTGTAAAGCACGAAGGGTGATGCCGAGTATTGATTATTGTGAGAATGAGAGTGTAAAAGCACGAAGGGTGATGCCGTGCCATGTTATGATATTAAAAGCACGAAAGGTGATGTCGTGCCGTTTCTATTTATTATTTGATGAGGATGAGACTAAAATCACGAAGAGTGATGTCGTGCACTTGCTTTTATTTATTATTTGGTAAGGATGAGAGTAAAAGCACGAAGGGTGATGTCGTGCACTGTTTTCTGTGTGATTGTTATTTCCAGTTGTTACTTAGATAATTGAATTGTTGTCTTATTTCGTTATTTCTGTTATCTGATATTGCTTTCCCCCAGCATGTTTCCCCTTTTCCCTTGTACTTAACTGGTTATTCTTGTTGTTATTATTTTCTTCCGAATATTTTTAAATTGCACAGGTTGTCTTGATTGTCGTGTACTAGCCTCATCACTTCTTCGCCGAGGTTAGGCTCGACACTTACTCAGTACATGGGTCGGTTGTACTGATGCTACACCTGCACATCTTTTGTTGTGAGACCCGGTACAGGACCCATTGGACACTAGAGCTAGGAGGCTGCCTTCAGTCTAATCGAAGACACCGAGATAGTCCTGCAGGCGTCCGCAGGCCTTGACGTCCCCTTCCAGAATATGTACACTTGAAAGTCCTACAAGAATTGATTTACCAAAAACGGCTCGAGTTTAGCTGAATTTTCTGGAAGAACAAAGGGCATTTGATGTAATAAATTGATAAAATAAGGGCCAAAATGTGTCAATTTGTGGATAGTTAAATACTGCATATAGGTCTTCAAAGTAAATATGAGTGAACGCACTTGCTCGATCTTACATCTTTGGCCTTGGCAATTCTAATGGAAATCGGAAGCCAACTAAAGAACATAAAGTCAGCATTCTAATTTTTTTCGGTATATGGTTCTTTTATGCGAGGTACAGATCTCAGAAAAGGTTTTAAGTACAGGACACAAGCAATTAGGGTGTACAGAAAAAACCGATAAATCACACCAATCCGATAATTCGAGTTAAATTTTGAAAAAATACCCGATTGTGGTTTTGTTTGGTATTGAAAAAAACCCCAATCATAATTGATTTGGTTTGATTTTAACTAAAAAAGGTCAAACCCAAACTAAACCAACTCGATACTACATTTATACAATTCTTAAAAATATTTTATATATATAATTATCTATTGTAATATAATTTATAAATATTTCTTAAACTTGTTCCAAGTTTTATCTTTAAACGTATTATTTAAAGTTTGGACTTAACATTCTTTGGTCCAATAAATTTTATAGCTCATAAAGGTAGTAAGTCAAATAAAGTTTAAATCAATACTAATGCTAACAAAGGAAATTCAATTCAACCCTAAGAATGACAATAGTATTGGATATCTATTTTTTAGTTTTTCATGATTTATAATGAAAGTGTATAACCTAGTTTATCTTCTTCCTTAGTGCTTAGTTGTGTAACTAATACTAGTACTTATTAGTTGTACTTATTTTAGCAACACTCCATATTATCTTCCAACTCTGAAGTAACTCCTGCAAAGTACAAAAACCTTAATTAGAGCATTTTGTTATCATTTAGCACTTAAAACATCAATAAAGCATGGTTAACTTAGAGCATAAATAGCATCTACATCGCATAATATAGGTTACTATCAACACCCCCCACTTAAACCGTTGCAAGTCCACTAGCAACAAAACCATACTCTATAGGCCTAATCATCACAGGGTAACTTCCCCACTCCTCGCACCCAGAACAATTCAAACTGGTAGACTACCTCAACATAACATCCAAACCTCAAGAATGGACTCTCTCTCTAGCCGTGAAATGTCCCTAACCGGCTTTCCTACTCTTAGTCAGAGGTCCAAACTTACCTTCCTTTCACGAGTCAAGTGCCTACTCACCACAAAGAGACTTATATCATAGTTATGACAATTCACACACTGAGGAATTCAAACAAGTAAGATTTCGCTCACCCTCAGAAAGAAATTCTCATGCCACATAAAACGCACCATATGCTTGCCCTTAGTGTAATACTCAACTAATCGAGCTCCTTTAGTCTAGAATCAAGTAGGACTTTATTTGGTTGTAATGTAGGTTGCATGACAGGTGGGATATATATGGATATAAGAGTGGCTACACCTCCCTAAGCACTTTAATACATTTTTTCCTTCACATTTAAGCCCATACTTTTGTCAAACCATTATTCCACCTTTTCATCATTGTATTATACCCTTTCACTTGTTTAAGCACAGTTTTTCAAAAGCCACCACCATTTGAGACTTCATTCTTTTTCTTTTTTTTTTCCAGTCCCGGTGGCTTCTACTATTCATTATCACACCGTGCACCTTTATCTGTATTCTCTTAGTTCCACTCAAAAGCCCAACCAACCACCCCACACTTTAACTTTCTCATGTTCGTCACAACTCACGTGCTTCTAGGAGGTGATAGGGTTCAAAAGATAGCCAGTTCAAAAACTGGGTCAGGCTTGTAATGTGGTTGCCAAAGAAAACAAGATTACAAGCTTAAAGGGGTTAACTATGGTATATACAATCAGGTTGGTAGAAACGTATATAAATAGGTTCAACAAAGGAACGCTTATATCATTTTTAGACCAATTAAAGCTACTATTTCGCTTAGTACACACAGAGGGAAAGTTCTAGCATTGAATGTTATTACAGAATACACAAAAGTCTCACTCACACATGGCACATGACTCAGTCAATTCGGATCATCAGACACTCTGCTCAAAGTATTTTCAGCCAAATCAGGAACATGCAATTTAAGGATTTCTTGCTAGAGTCGACTAGTGAGCCTAAGTGTCATGCTAAGGCAATCAATATTCAAGGTACTACATTGTTCAGGGATCCTATTTCTATTCTTCCCTCACCCAAGACTTCCTAATCTAAAAAGAAAAACTAACTACACCCGGTTCAAATGGAAACCCCTGGAAAAGAACCGTGGTTTAAAGAAAAACCAAGGAGGAGCTGGTACACTACCTAGCAAAAGAAAATCTTTTTGTTTTTGTTTTTTTTTGTTCGACTTAAGACCCTCAAGAGACCCGTCGAGAGGTGTCCGTCTTCGGGCTAAATCGAAGTTAATTAACAACAAATCAAAATACCAAACAAACCAAAATACTACACAATCTATACAAGTGTACAACAACAACAACCATCCCCCACACCACACTTAGTCCGCATGTCAAAGAAATTAAAGCAAAGTAAGGTAAGGGGACTTCCTTGGTGCTTAGTCCTGATCGGAGACGGTGCCAGGATAGAGGTGACACGCTCGACCTAACGCCTGGAGCCAACCCATGATCTTTTTCTCGGACCTAGCACTTTGGGTGGAAAACGTGTCAACTCGAGCACCCAGGTCATTGACTGAAGTGCATAGGCTAGCCATATCTTACTCCAAGGCTGTCATTCGGGTACTCCGATGGGCCTGTGATGGGCCCGCCTCATCAGCAATCTGCACCGGTGGGGTGGCAGCATGCATATCTCCCTCATCATCATCATCGGCATCATCATAATCATCCTCATTAGCCGCACAGGATTGTCTTTCCCAACTGTGATTTTACTAGCCCTGAATGGGGCTTTTAATTACAATTTCCTATCGTAGATGGGGTTTTCAGGAACTCGTGAAGCACGACACAACCTAGTGACTAGTTAAGGGAAGTAGAACCGTTTGTTTGCCTCTGTGGACCGAATGAACATTTCATCTTGAATGAGACGGGCCACATCAAAATCATGGTGGTTGACAGAACACCAAATTGCCGCTGCTCTTGGCGCATTAACATCTGTAGTATTGTTGGATGGCAGCAGATGGCTGTTGATGATTGTTAGACAACACTTAGCTTCCCAATTGAGATATTGGGAGTTCAAGTTTATTCTTCGATTGATCCATATTGTCTCCCTACCAACAACACAGATTGTTTGAACAATTAGGTTCCATGTGACCGGTGGCATCTGATAATCTTGGTAGTAGTCTGCATCTCTGGTGAATATCGGCAACCTGTACACTCGGCGGATGGCCTCAAGAGACACATTCACCGGGGTTTTTCTTACTGTGACTACTCTATCGACATGGTTCGGGCAGTTAGCATAGAATTCTCAGACTATCATAACATTGACCTCTTCCGGCTCATCAAAGAAGACGTCCACCTGACGTCTCCTCAACTCGTCATACATCTGTGGGCATTCAACTCTTAATGCAACCTTCTCAATGTGCACTTCAGGCACCAGCTTCCTAGTTTATTTTGCATTATATCTATCTTGAGCCATTTTTGACACAAAGCGGGTGTTGTCAAACTGGCTCGAACTCGACTGAGCTTGAGCTCGAAATGAACCACCCAACCCACTGGCTGATGCACCTGTGGCACGTCTTTTCCTTGATTGATGCATTGTACCTGTCAAATTAAGGGTTACTATTAGTGAGGGTTTGCGATGTGTTAACCCAGGGTGGTTACTCAGACTTCACCACCACTACGGTCACATTAACAAGTACAACTCAATGGGGCAAATATCACAAGCACCTAGTGTGCATTGAATAATGATTTCATAAACTTAGCCCATGTAAGTACAAACCCTCCCCCAAATCAACTACAATCAATACACATACTCCACCCCACCACAATCAACTTCACCACAACAAAATTATGCTCTTTGTACCATGTTTCACACTATATCAAGTTAAAAAGAAGAAAATTCTAACCTAAAACATGTTACAATTCTACCATTAAAGTACACAAAGAAGAAAAACAAAAAGAAAACTAGGAGAGAAGAGAGAATTAGGTAGAGACTTACTTGAAGATGATGAACACGGGTGTGCTTGGAGGATGAGAAGGTAAGAAGGAGTTTTGGGGAGGAAGAGAATAGTGGAGATTAAGTTGTGTGTTGGGGAGATTTTGTGAGAGAGATGAAGAAGAAGGGGAGGCGGTGGGGAGAGTTAGAGTGAGAAATTGG
>ML400612.1:20628-31980 GCA_005239525.1 Nicotiana knightiana | reverse complement strand
CGGGACATCAAATACGACCCAAGGAACCATAACCAACGCTTCGAAATGATCAATTTACATTTTTTGGCATTTTATGTCAATTAATCTGGAATTCCGCCAGTCGTGCTTGTATTATCGCCTTCCATAGTCCAGACCGGACGCCTTGGTACGGAGCCGGTACCGGATCGCATGATATTTATCCGGGATCTCAAATACGGCCCAAGGAACCACAAACAACGCTTTGAAATGATCAAGTTACATTTTTGGCATTCTATGGCAATTAAACTGGAATTTCGCCAGTCGTGCCTGTATTATTCCCTGCCATGGTCCAGGGCGGACAACTTGGTACGGAGCCGGTACCGGATAGCATGATATTTGTCCGGGACATCAAATACGACCAAAGGAACCATAACCAATGCTTCGAAATGATCAAGTTATATTTTCTGGAAATTAAACTGGAATTCTGCCAGTCGTGCATGTATTATCGCCTGCCATGGTCCAGACCGGACGCCTTGGTACGAATCCGGTAACGGATCACATGATATTTGTCCGAGACAGAAAATACGACCTAAGGAACCATAACCAACAATTCGGAATGATCAAGTTATATTTTTTGGCATTTTATGACAATTAAACTGGAATTTCGCCAGTCGTGCCTATATTATTGCCTGCCATGGTCCAGACCGGACGCCTTGGTACGAATCTTGTACCGGATCTCATGATATTTGTCTGGGACAGAAAATACGACCCAAGGAACAATAACCAACACTTCGAAATGATCAAGTTACATTTTTTGGCATTTTATGGCAATTAAACTGGAATTCCGCTAGTCGTGCATGTATTATCGCCTGCCATGGTCCAGATCGGACGCCTTGGTACGGAGCCAGTACTGGATCGCTTGATATTAGTCCGGGACATCAAATACAACCCAAGGAACCGCAACCAATGCTTTTAAATGATCAAGTTACATTTTTTGGCATTTTATGGCAATTAAACTGGAATTCTGCCAGTCGTGCCTGTATTATCCCCTGCCATGGTCCAGGCCAGACGCCTTGGTACAGAGCCGGTACCGGATAGCATGATATTTTTCGGGACATCAAATACGACCCAAGGAACCATAACACACGCTTCGAAATGATCAAGTTACATCTTTTGGCAATTTATGGCAATTAAACTGGAATTTCGCGAGTCGTGCCTGTATTATTGCCTGCCATGGTTCAGGCCGGACGCCTTAGTATGGAGGCGGTAGCGATCGTATGATGTTTTTCCGGGACAGCAAATATGACCCAAGGAACCGTAACTAACACTTTTTTTGGCATTTTATGGAAATTAAATTGGAATTCCTTGAGTCGTGCCTGTATTATCGCCTGCCATGGTCCAGGCCAGACGCCTTGGTACGAAGCCGGTACCAGATTGCATGATATTTGTCCGAGACATCAAATACGATGTTAGGAACCATAACCAATGCTTCAAAATGATCAAGTTATTTTTTTTTGGTATTTTATGGCAATAAAACTGGAATTCCGCCAGTCTTGCCTGTATTACCGCCTTCCATGGTCTTGGCAGGACGCCTTGGTACTAAGCCGGTACCCGATCGCATGATATTTCTCCGGGACATCAAATACGACCCAAGGAACTATAAACAACGCTTCGTAATGATCAAGTTACATTTTTTGGCATATTATAGCAATTAAACTGGAATTCCGCTAGTCGTGCCTGTATTATCCCCTGCCATGGTACATGCCGGACCTCTTGGTACGGAGCCGGTACCGGATAGAATATTTTTCCAGGACATCAAATACGACCCAAGGAACCATAACACACTCTTCGAAATGATCAAGTAACATTGTTTGGCAATTTATGGCAATTAAACTGGAATTCCGCCAGTCATGCGTGTATTATCGCCTGCCATGGTCCAGGCCGGACGCCTTGGTACGGAGCTGGTACTGGTTCGCATGNTGGAATTTTATGGAAATTAAATTGGAATTCCTTGAGTCGTGCCTGTATTATCGCCTGCCATGGTTCAGGCCAGACGCCTTGGTATGGAGCCGGTACTGGATCGCATGATATTTGTCTGGCCATCAAATACGACCTTAGGAACCATAACCATTGCTTTGAAATGATCAAGTTAATTTTTTTGGTATTTTATGGCAATAAAACTGGAATTCCGCCAGTCATGCCTGTATTATCGCCTGCCATGGTCCAGGCCGGACACCTTGGTATGGAGCCGGTACCGGATCACATGATATTTGTCCCGGACAGCAAATACGACCCAAGGAACCATAAACAAGGCTTCGAAATGATCAAGTTATATTTTTTGGCATTTTATGGCAATTAAATTGGAATTCCGCCAGTCAAGCCTGTATTATCGCCTGCCATGGTCCTGGCCGGACAACTTGGTACAGAGCCGGTACCGGATTGCATGATATTTGTCCCGAACAGAAAATACGACCCAAGGAACCATAACGAAGGCTTCAAAATGATCAATTTACATTTTTTGGCATTTTATGGCAATTAAATTGGAATTCCGCCAGTCGTGCCTGTATTATCGCCTGCCATGGTCCAGGCCGGACTCCTTGGTACAAAGCTAGTACCGGATCATATGATATTTGTACGGGATATAAAATAGGACCCAAGGAACAAAAACCAATGCTTCGAAATGATCAAGTTATATTTTTTGCATTTTATGGAAATTAAATTGGAATTCCGCCAGTCATGCCTGTATTATCGCCTGCCATGGTCCAAGCCGGACACCTTGGTATGGAGCCGGTATCGTATCACATGATATTTGTCTCGGACAACAAATACAACCCAAGGAACCATAACCAAGTTACGTTTTTTGCATTTTATGGCAATTAAATTGGAATTCCGCCAGTCGTGCCTGTATTATTGCCTGCCATGCTCCAGGCCGGATGCATTGGTATGGAGCCGGTACCAGATCGCATGATGTTTGTCCGGGACATCAAATACGATCTTAGGATCCATAACCAACTCTTCGAAATGATCAAGTTACATTTTTTGGTATTTTATGACAGTGAAACTGGAATTCCGTCAGTCGTGGTTGTATTATCGCCTGCCATGGTCCCGGCCTGACGCCTTGGTACGGAGCCGGTAACGGATAACATGATATTTGTCCGGGATATCAAATACGACCCAAGGAACCATAATCAACGCTTGGAAATGATAAATTTACATTTTTTGGCATTTTATGGCAATTAAACTGGAATTCCGCCAATCGTGCATGTATTATCGCCTGCCATGGTCCAGGCCAAAAGCCTTGGTACGGAGCTGGTTCCGGATAACATGATATTTTTTCGGGACATCAAATACGACTCAAGGAACCATAACCAACACCTTCAAAATATTCAAGTTAAATTTTTTGGCATTTAATGGCAATTAATCTGGGATTCCGCCAATCTTGCATGTATTATCGCCTTCCATGGTCCAGGACGGACGCCTAGGTATGGAGCCGGTACTGGATCGCATGATATTTGTTTGTGACATCAAATACGACCTTAGTAACCATAACCAACATTTAGAAATGATCAAGTTACATTTTTTGGCATTTTATGGCAATGAAACTGGAATTCCGCTAGTCGTGTTTGTATTATCGCCTGCCATTGTCCAGGTTGGACGCCTTGGTACGGAGCCGGTACCGGATTGCATGATATTTTTCTGGGACATCAAATACTACCCATGGAACCATAACCAATGCTTCGAAATGATCAAGTTACATTTTTTGGCATTTTATGGAAATGAAACTGGAATTCCGCTAGTCGTGCATGTATTATCGCATGCTATGGTCCAGGCCGGATACCTTGGTACGGAGCCGGTACCAGATCACATGATATTTGTCCAGGACATCAAATACGACCTTAAAAACCATAACCAACGCTTCGAAATGATCAAGTTACATTTTTCGACATTTTATGACAATGAAACCTGAATTTCTCTAGTCGTGCCTGTATTATCGCCTGCCATAGCTCAGGCCGGACGCCTTGGTATGGAGCCGGTACTAGATAACATCATATTTTTCCGGGACATCAAATACGACCCAAGGAACCATAACCAACGCTTCGAAATGATCAAGTTACATTTTTATGCTTTTTATGGCAATTAAACTGGAATTCCGCCAATCATGCCTGTATTATCGCCTGCCATGATCCAGGCCGAACGCCTTGGTACTGAGCCGGTACCCGATCGCATGATATTTCTCCGGGACATCAAATACTACCCAATGAACCGTAACCAACGCTTCGAAATGATCAAGTTACATTTTTTGGCATTCTATGGCAATTAAACTGGAATTCAACCAGTCGTGCCTATAATATTGTCTGCCATAGTTCAGGCCGGACGCCTTGGTAGAAGACTGTACCGGATCATATTATATTTTTTTGGGACATCAAATACGACCCAAGGAACCATAACCAATGCTTCAAAATGAACAAGTTACATTTTTTGGCATTTTATGGAAATTAAACTGCAATTCCGCCAGTCGTGCCTATATTATTGCCTATCATGGTTCGGGACAGACGCCTTGGTACGGAGCCGGTATCGGATCTCATGATATTTTTCCAGGACATCAAATACGACCCAAGGAACCATTACCAACGCTTTGAAATGATCACGTTTCATTTTTGACATTTTATAGTAATTAAACCGAAATTCCGCCAGTCGTGCCTGTATAATCGCCTGCCAGGGTCCAGGCTGGACGTCTTGGTATGAAGCCAGTACTGGATCGCATGATATTTCTCCGAGACATAAAATACGACCCAAGGAACCATAACCAGTGCTTCGAAATGATCAATTTACATTTTTTGGCATTTTATGGCAATTAAACTGGAATTCCGCCAGTCGTGCCTGTATTCTCGTCTGTGTTATCGCTGCCATGGACCAGGCCGGACTCCTTGGTACGGAGCCGGTACCGGATAACATGATATTTGTACGGGACATCAAATACGACCCAAGGAACAACAACCAACGCTTCAAAAAAATCAAGTTACATTTTCTGGCATTTTATGGCAATTAAACTAGAATTCCGCCAGTCGTGCCTGTATTATCGCCTGCCATGGTCCAGGATGGACGTCTTGGTACGAAGCCGGTACCGGATCACATGATATTTGTACGGGACATCAAATAGGACCCAAGGAACAAAAACTAATGCTTCTAAATGATCAAGTTACATTTTTTGGCATTTTATGGCAATTAAATTGGAATTCCGCAAGTCGAGCATGTATTATCGCCTGCCATGGTCCAGGCTGGATACCTTGGTACGGAGCCAGTACCGGATCACATGATATTTGTCCGGGACATCAAATACAACCTTAGGAACCATAAACCACGCTTCGAAATGATCAATTTACATTTTTCGGCATTTTATGGCAATTAAACTTGAATTCCGCCAATCGTGCCTATATTATCGCGTGCCATGGTCCAGGCCGGACTCCTTGATACGGAGCCGGTACCGGATCGCATGATATTTTTCCGGGACATAATATACGACCCAAGGAACCATAACCAACGCTTCAAAATGATCAAGTTACATTTTTTGGCATTTGATGGCAATTAAACTGGAATTCCGCAAGTCGTGCCTGTATTATCGCCTGCCATGGTCCAGGCCGGACGCCTTGGTACTGAGCCGGTACCTGATCACATGATATTTCTCTAGGACATCAAATACGACCCAAGGAACCATAACCAACGCTTCGAAATGATCAATTTATATTTTTTGGCATTTTATGGCAATTAAACTGGAATTCCGCCAGTCGTGCATGTATTATCGCCTGCCATGGTCCAGGCCGGACGCCTTGGTACGGAGCCGGTACCGGATCGCATTATATTTTTCCGGAACATCAAATACTACCCAAGGAACCATAACCAACGCTTCAAAATGAAGAAGTTACATTTTTTGGCATTTTATGGCAATTAAACTGAATTCCGCCAGTCATGCCTGTATTATCGCCTGCCATGGTCCAGGCCAGAAGACTTAGAACGGATCCGGTTCCGGATAACATGATATTTTCCGGGACATCAAATACAACCCAAGGAACCATAACCAACACTTCAAAATGAACAAGTTACATTTTTTGGCATTTTATGGCAATTAAACTGGAATTCCGCCAGTCATGCCTGTATTATCGCCTGCCATGGTTCAGGCCAGACTCCTTTGTACGAAGCCGGTACTGGATCACATGATATTTTTCTGGGACGTTTAATACGACCCAAGGAACCATAACCAGCGCTTCGAAATGATCATGTTACATTTTTTGGCATTTTATGGCAATTAAACTTGAATTCCGCCAGTCATGCCTCTATTATCGCCTACCATGGTCTAGGCCGGACACCTTTGTACGAAGCCGGTATCTGATTGAATGATATTTGTATGAGACATTAAATACGACCCAAGGAACCATAACAAATGCTTCGAAATGATCAAGTTGCATTTTTTGGAATTTTATGGGAATTAAACTGGAATTCCGCCAATCGTGCATGTATTATCGCCTGCCATGGTCTAGGCCAGCCGCATTGGTACGGACCCGGTACCCGATCATATGATATTTCTCCAGGATATCAAATACGACCCAAGGAACCATAACCAACACTTAGAAATGATCAAGTTAATTTTTTTTCTATTTTATGGAAATTAAACTAGAATTCCGCCAGTCGTGCCTGTATTATCGCCTGCCATGGTCCAGGCCGGACGCATTGGTACGGAGCCGGTACCGAATTGCAAGATATTTTTACGGGGCATCAAATACGACCCAAGGAATCATAACCAATGCTTCAAAATGATTAAGTTTTATTTTGTGGCATTTTATAGTAATTAAATCGAAATTCCCCCGGTCGTGACTGTATTATCGCCTTCCATGGTCCAGGCTGGACGTCTTGGTATGGAGCCGGTACCGAATCGCATTATATTTGACATCAAATACGACCCGAGGAAAAGTAGCCATTGCTTCGAAATAATCAAGTTACATTTTTTGGAATTTATTGAAATTAAACAAGAATTCCGCAAGTCATGCTTGTATTATCGCCTGCCATGGTCCAGGCCAGACTCCTTGGTACAAAGCCGGCACAGGATCACATGATATTTTTACGGGACATCAAATAGGACCCAAGGAACAACAACCAATGCTTCTGAATGATCAAGTTACATCTTTTTGGCATTTTATGGAAATTAAATTGGAATTCCACCAGTCATGCTTGTGTTATCGCTTGCCATGGTCCAAGTCGGACACCTTGGTATGGAGCCGGTACCGGATCGCATGATATTTTTCCCGGAAATAAAATGCGACCCAAGGAACCATAACCAAGGCATCGAAATGATGAAGTTACATTTTTTGGCATTTTATGGCAATTAAATTTGAATTCCGCCAGTCGTGCCTGTATTATTGCCTGCCAGGGTCCAGGTCGGATACCTTGGAACGGAGTCGCTATCGGATCGCATGATATTTTTCCGGGAAATCAAATACGACTTTAGGAACCATAACCAACGCTTCGAAATAATCAAGTTACATTTTTCGGCATTTTATGACAATGAAACTGGAATTTCGCTAGTCGTGCCTGTATTATCGCCTACCATAGTCCAGGCCGGACGCCTTGGTACTGAGCCGGTACTAGATAGCATGATACTTTTCGGGGACATCAAATACGACCCAAGGAACCATAACCAACGCTTCGAAATGATCAAGTTACATTTCTTTGGCTTTGTATGGACATTAAACTGGAATTCCGTCAATCGTGCCTGTATTATCGCCTGCCATGGTCCAGGACGGATACCTTGGTAATGAGCCGGTACCCGATCACATGATATTTCTCTTGGACATCAAATACGACCCAAGGAACCATAACCAACACTTAGAAATGATCAAGTTACATTTTTTTAGCATTTTGTGGCAATTAAACTGGAATTCTGCCAGTCGTGCATGTATTATCGCCTGCCATGGTCCAGGCCGGATGGCTTGGTATGGTGCCGGTACCGGATCGCATGATATTTTTTTTTTGGGACAGCAAATACGACCCAAGGAACTATAACCAACGCTTCGAAATGATCAAGTTACATTTTTGGTATTCTATGGTAATTAAACTGCAATTCCGCCAGTCGTGCCTATATTATTGTGTGCCATAGTTCAGGACGGACACCTTGGTACGGAGCCAGTACCGGATCGCATTATATTTTTTCGGGACATCAAATACGACCCAAGGAACAATAACAACCGCTTCAAAATGATCAAGTTACATTTTTTGGCATTTTATGGCAATTAAACTGGAATTCTCCCAGTCGTGCCTGTATTATTGCCTACCATGGTTCAGACCCGACGCCTTGGTATGGGGCCGGTATCGGATCTCATGATATTTTTTCGGGACATCAAATACGACCCAAGGAACTATAACCAAAGCTTCGAAATAATCAAGTTTCATTTTTTGTCACTTTGTAGTAATTAAACCGAAATTCCGCCAGTCGTGCCTGTATTATCGCCTGCCATGTTCCAGGCTGGACGTCTTGGTATGGAGCCGAAACCGTATCGCATAATATTTGTACGAGACATCAAATAAGACCCAAGGAACCATATTCAGTGCTTCGAAATTATCAAGTTACATTTTTTTGCATTGTATGGCAATTAAACTGGAATTCTGCCAGTCGTGCCTGTATTATCGCCTGCCATGGTCCAGGTTGGATTCCTTGGTACGGAGCCGGTACCGGATCACATGATATTTGTACGGGACAACAAATTCGACCCAAGGAACAACAACCAATGTTTCGAAATGATCAAGTTACATTTTTTGCATTTTTTGGCAATTAAACTAGAATTCCACCAGTCGTGCCTATATTATCGCGTGCCATGGTCCAGGCAAGACCCCTTGGTACGGAGTCGGTACCGGATCGCATGATATTTGTCCGGGACATCAAATAAGACCTTAGGAACCATAACCAACACTTCGAAATGATCAAGTTAAATTTTTTAGTATTTAATGGCAATAAAACTGGAATTACGCCAGTCGTGCCAGTATTATCGCCTGCCATGGTCCAGGACGGACGCCTTGGTACTGAGCCGGTACCCGATCGCATGATATTTCTCCGGGACATTAAATACGACCCAAGGAACCATAACTAACGCTTCAAAATGATCAGGTTAAATTTTTTGGATTTTATGGAAATTAAACAGGAATTCCGCCAGTCGTGCTTGTATTATCGCCTGTCATGGTCCAGTCCGGACGCCTTGGTACGGAGCCGGTACCGGATCGCATGATATTTGTCCGGGACATCAAATACGACCCAAGGAACCATAACCAACGCTTCAAAATGATCAAGTTACTTTTTTTGGCAATTTTTAGCAATTAAACTTGAATTCCTCCAATCGTGCCTGTATTATCGCATGCCTTGGTCCAGGCCGGACGCCTTGGTACTGAGCCGGTACCTGATCACATGATATTTCTCTAGGACATCAAATACGACCCAAGGAACCATAACCAACACTTCGAAACGATCTATTTATATTTTTGGCATTTTATGGCAATTAAACTGGAATTCCGCCAGTCGTGCATGTATTATCGCCTGCCATGGTCCAGGCCGGACGCCTTGGTACGGAGCCGGTACCGGACCGCATTATATTTTTCCGGGACATCAAATACTACCCAAGGAACCATAACCAATGCTTCAAAATGAAGAAGTTACATTTTTTTGGCATTTAATGGCAATTAAACTGGAATTCTGCCATTCATGCCAGTATTATTGCCTGCCATGGTCCAGGCCAGAAGCCTTGGAATGGATCCGGTTCCGGATAACATGATATTTTTCCGGGACATCAAATACGACCATAACCAACGCTTCAAAATGAACAAGTTACATTTTTGGCATTTTATGGAAATTAAACTGGAATTCCGCCAGTCATGCCTGTATTATCGCCTGCCATGGTTCAGGCCAGACTCCTTGGTACGGAGCCGGTACTGGATCACATGATATTTTTCTGGGACGTTTAATACGACCCAAGGAACCATAACCAGCGCCTCGAAATGATCATGTTACATTTTTTGGCATTTTATGGCAATTAAACTTGAATTCCGCCAGTCGTGCCTCTATTATCGCCTGCCATGGTCTAGGCCGAACGCCTTGGTACGGAGCCGGTATCTGATTGCATGATATTTGTATGAGACATTAAATACGACCCAAGGAACCATAACAAACGCTTCGAAATGATCAAGTTGCATTTTTTGGAGTTTTATGGGAATTAAACTAGAATTCCGCCAATCGTGTATGTATTATCGCCTGCCATGGTCTAGGCCAGTCGCATTGGTACGGAGCCGGTACCCGATCATATGATATTTCTCCGGGATATCAAATACGACCCAAGGAACCATAACCAACACTTAGAAATGATCAAGTTAATTGGTATTTTATGGAAATTAAACTAGAATTCCGCCAGTCGTGCCTGTATTATCGCCTGCCATGGTCCAGGCCGGACGCATTGGTACGGAGCCGGTACCGAATTGCGTGATATTTTTACAGGACATCAAATACGACCCAAGGAATCATAACCAATGCTTCAAAATGATTAAGTTTTATTTTGTGGCATTTTATAGTAATTAAATCGAAATTCCCCCAGTCGTGACTGTATTTTCGCCTGCCATGGTCCAGGCTGGACGTATTGGTATGGAGCCGGTGCCGAATCGCATGATATTTGACATCAAATACGACCCGAGGAACAGTAACCATTGCTTCGAAATAATCAAGTTACAATTTTTGGAATTTTATGGCAATTAAACAGGAATTCCGCAAGTCATGCTTGTATTATCGCCTGCCATGGTCCAGGCCGGACTCCTTGGTACAAAGACGGCACCGGATCACATGATATTTGTACGGGACATCAAATAGGACCCAAGGAACAAAAACCAATGCTTCTGAATGATCAAGTTACATTTTTTTGGCATTTTATGGAAATTAAATTGGAATTCCACCAGTCATGTCTGTGTTATCGCTTGCCATGGTCTAGGTCGGACACCTTGGTACGGAGCCGGTACCGGATCGCATGATATTTTTCCCGGACAGAAAATACGACCCAAGGAACCATAACCAAGGCTTCGAAATGATCAAGTTACATTTTTTGGCATTTTATGGCAGTTAAATTGGAATTCCGCCAGTCGTTCCTGTATTATTGCCTGCCATGGTCCAGGTCGGATACCTTGGAACGGAGTCGCTACCGGATCGCATGATATTTGTCCGGGAAATCAAATACGACTTTAGGAACCATAACCAACGCTTCGAAATAATCAAGTTACATTTTTCGGCATTTTATGACAATGAAACTGGAATTTCGCTAGTCGTGCCTGTATTATCGCCTGCCATAGTCCAGGCCGGACGCCTTGGTACTGAGC
>ML400612.1:0-14020 GCA_005239525.1 Nicotiana knightiana | reverse complement strand
CTTCGAAATGATCAAGTTACAATTTTTGGCATTTTATGGCAATTAAACTGGAATTCCGCCAGTCGTGCCTGTATTATCGCCTGCCATGGTCCAAGCCGGACTCCTTGGTAAGGAGCCGGTACCGGATCACATGATATTTGTACGGGACATCAAATAGAACCCAAGGAACAACAACCAACGCTTCGAAATGATCAAGTTACAATTTTTGGCATTTTATGGCAATTAAATTGGAATTCCGCCAGTCGTGCATGTATTATCGCCTTCCATGGTCCAGGCCAGATACCCTGGTATGGAGCCGGTACCGGTTCGCATGATATTTGTCCGGGACATCAAATACGACCTTAGGAACCATAACCAACGCTTCAAAATGATTAAGTTACATTTTTTGGAATTTTATGGAAATTAAATTGGAGTTCCGTATGTCATGCCTTTATTATTGCCTACCATGGTCCAGGCCGGACGCCTTGGTATGGAGCTGGTACCGGATCGCATAATATTTGTCCGAGACATCACATACGACTCAAGGAATCATAACCAACACTTCGAAATGATCAAGTTACATTTTTTGGCATTTTATGGAAATTAAAGTAGAATTCCGCCAGTCGTGCCTTTATTATCGCTTGCCGTGGTCCAGGCCGGACGCCTTGGTACGTAGCCGGTACCGTATCACATGATATTTTTTCGGGATCAAATACGACCCAAGGAACCATAACCAATGCTTCATAATGATCAAGTTACAGTTTTTGGCATTTTATAGTAATTAAACTGAAATTCCGCCAGTCGTGCCTGTATTATCGCCTGCCATGGTCCAGGCTGGACGTCTTGGTACGGAGCCGGTACCGGATCGCATGATATATGTTCGATATATCAAATACGACCTTAGGAACCATAACCAACGCTTTGAAATGATCAAGTTACATTTTTTGTCATTTTATGGCAATTAAACTGAAATTCCTCCAGTCGTGCCTGTATTATCGCCTGCCATGGTCCAGGCTGGACGTCTTGGTACGGAGCCGGTACCGGATCGCATGATATATGTTCGATATATCAAATACGACCTTAGGAACCATAACCAACGCTTTGAAATGATCAAGTTACATTTTTTGTCATTTTATGGCAATTAAACTGAAATTCCTCCAGTCGTGCCTGTATTATCGCCTGCCATGGTCCAGGCTGGACGTCTTGGTACGGAGCCGGTACCGGATCGCATGATATATGTTCGATATATCAAATACGACCTTAGGAACCATAACCAACGCTTTGAAATGATCAAGTTACATTTTTTGGCATTTTAAGGAAATTAAATTGGAATTCCGCCAGTCATGCCTGTGTTATCGCCAGCCATGGTCCAGGCTAGATACCCTGGTACGGAGCCGGTACCGGTTCGCATGATATTTGTCCGGGACATCAAATACGACCTTAGGAACCATAACCAACGCTTCGAAATGATCAAGTTACATTTTTCGGCATTTTATGACAATGAAACTGGAATTTCGCTAGTCGTGCCTGTATTATCGCTTGCCATAGTTCAGGCAGGACGCCTAGGTACGGAGCCGGTACCGGATCACATTATATTTTTTCGGGACATCAAATACGACTCAAGGAACCATAACCAACGCTTCAAAATGATTAAATTACATTTTTGGAATTTTATGGAAATTAAATTGGAGTTCCGTAAGTTATGCCTTTATTATTGCCTACCATGGTCCAGGCCGGACGCCTTGGTACGGAGTCGGTACCGGATCGCATAATATTTGTCCTAGACATCACATACGACTCAAGGAATCATAACCAACACTTCGAAATGATCATGTTACATTTTTTGGCATTCTATGGCAATTAAAATGGAATTCTGCCAGTCGTGCATGTATTATCGCCTGCCATAGTCCAGGTCGGACGCCTTGGTACGGAGCCGATTCCGAATCGCATGATATTTGTCCGGGACAGCAGATACGACCCAAGGAACCGTAGNAAATACGACCCAAGGAACCATAACCAATGCTTCATAATGATCAAGTTACAGTTTTTGGCATTTTATAGTAATTAAACTGAAATTCCGCCAGTCGTGCCTGTATTATTGCCTGCCATGGTCCAGGTTGGATGTCTTGGTACGGAGCCGGTACCGGATCGCATGATATTAGTTCGAGACATCAAATACGACCTTAGGAACCATAACCAACGCTTTGAAATTATCAAGTTACATTTTTCGGCATTTTATGTCAATGAAACTGGAATTTTGCTAGTCATGCCTGTATTATCGCCTACCATAGTCCAGGCCGGACGCCTTGGTACGGAGCCGGTACCAGATAGCATGATATTTTTCCAAGACATCAAATACGACCCAAGAAACTATAACCAACACTTCCAAATGATCAAGTTACATTTATTGGCATTTTATGGCAATTAAACTGGAATTCCGCCAGTCGTGCCTGTATTATCGCCTACCATGGTCCAGGCCGGACTCCTTGGTACGGAGCCAGTACCGGATCACATGATATTTGTACGGGACATCAAATAGGACCCAAGGAACAACAACCAACTCTTCGAAATGATCAAGTTACATTTATTGGCATTTTAATGAAATTAAATTGGAATTCCGCCAATCATACCTGTGTTATCGCCTGCCATGGTCTAGGCCGGACATCATGGTATGGAGCCGGTACCGGATCGCATGATATTTTTCCCGGAAAGCAAATACGACCCAAGGAACCATAACCAAGGCTTCGAAATGATCAAGTTATATTTTTTGGCATTTTATGGCAATTAAATTGGAATTCCGCCAGTCGTGCCTGTATTATCGCCTACCATGGTCCAGGCCGGATACCTTGGTACGGATCCGGTACCGGTTCGCATGATATTTGTCCGGGACATCAAATACGACCTTAGGAACCCTAACCAACGCTTCAAAATGATCAAGTTACCTTTTTCGGCATTTTATGACAATGAAACTGGAATTTCGCTAGTCGTCCCTGTATTATCGCCTGCCGTAGTCTAGGCCGGACGCCTTGGTACTGAGCCGGTACCCGATTGCATGATATTTCTCTGGGATATCAAATATGACCCTAGGAACCACAACCAACTCTTCGAAATGATCAAGTTATATTTTTTAGCATTTTGTGGCAATTAAACTGGAATTCTGCCAGTCGTGCATGTATTATCGCCTGCAATGGTCCAGGCCTGACGGCTTGGTAAGGTGTCGGTACCGGATCGCATGATATTTTTCCGAGACAGCAAATACGACCCAAGGAACCATAACCAACGCTTCAAAATGATCAAGTTACATTTTTTGGCATTCTATGGCAATTAAACTGGAATTCCGCCAGTCGTGCCTATATTATTTTCTGCCATAGTTCAGGCCGGATGCCTTGGTACGGAGCCGGTACCGGATCGCATTATATTTTTCCGGGAAATCAAATACGACCCAAGGAACCATAACCAATGCTTCAAAATGATCAAGTTACATCTTTTGGAATTTTATGGCAACTAAACTGGAATTCCGCTAGTCGTGCATGTATTATTGTCTACCATGGTTCAGGCCAGACGCCTTGGTACGGAGTCGGTACCTGATCTCATGATATTTTTCCTGGACATCTAATACGACCCAAGGAACCATAACCAACACTTCGAAATGATGAAGTTTCATTTTTTGGCATTTTATAGTAATTAAACCAAAATTACGCCAGTCGTGCCTGTATTATCCCTGCCATGTTCCACGCTGGACGTCTTGGTATGGAGCCGGTACCGTATCGCATGATATTTGTACGATACATCAAATACGATCCAAGGAACCATAACTAGTGCTTCGAAATGATCAAGTTACATTTTTTTGCATTTTATGGCAATTAAACTGGAATTCCGCCAGTCGTGCCTGTATTATCGCCTGCCATGGTTCAGGCCGGACTCCTTGGTACGGAGCCGGTACTGGATAACATGAAATTTGTACGGGACATAAAATACGACCCAAGTAACAACGACCAACACTTCGAAATGATCAAGTTACATTTTTTGGCATTTTATGGCAATTAAACTGGAATTCCGCCAATCGTGCCTATATTATCGCGTGCCATGGTCCAGACCGGACGCCTTGATACGGAGCCGGTACCGGGTCGCATGATATTTTTCCGGGATATCAAATACAACCCAAGGAACCATAACCAACGCTTCGAAATGATCAAGTTACATTTTTTGGCATTTTATTGTAATTAAACTGAAATTCCGCCAGTCGTGCCTGTATTATCGCCTGCCATGGTCCAGGTTGGACGTCTTGGTACGGAGCCGATACCAGATCGTATAATATTTTTCCGAGACATCACATACGACCCAAGGAACAATAACCAACACTTTGAAATGATCAAGTTACATTTTTTGGCATTCTATGGCAATTAAAATGGAATTACGCCAGTCGTGCCTCTATTATCGCCTGCCATAGTCCAGGGCAGACGCCTTGGTATGGAGCCGGTTCCGAATCGCATGATATTTGTGCGGGATAGCAAATACGACCCAAGGAACTATAACCAACGCTTTGAAATGATAAAGTTACATTTTTTGGCATTTTGTGGAAATTAAATTGGAATTCCTCCAATCATGCCTGTATTATCGCCTGCCATGGTCCAGGCCAGACGCCTTGGTACAGAGCCGGTACTGGATCGCATGATATTTGTCCCGGACAGCAAATACGACCCAAGGAACCATAACCAAGTCTTCGAAATTATCAAGTTACATTTTTGGCATTTTATGGCAATTAAATTGGAATTCCGCCAGTCGTGCCTGTATTATCGCCTGCCATGGTCCAGGCCGGATACCTTGGTACGAAGCTGGTACTGGATCGCATGATATTTTTCTGAGACATCAAATATGACCTTAGGAACCATAACAACCGCTTTGAAATGATCAAGTTATATTTTTCGGCATTTTATGACAATGAAACTGGAATTTCGCTAGTCGTGCCTGTATTATCGCCTGCCATAGTCTAGGCCGGACGCCTTGGTACGGAGCCGGTAACGGATAACATTATATTTTTCCGGGACATCAAATACGATCCAAGGAACAATAACCAACGCTTCAAAATGATCAAGTTACATTTTTTGGTATTTTATGCCAATTAAAATGTAATTCCGCTAGTCGTGCCTGTATTATCGCCTTCCATGGTCCACGCCAGACGCCTTGGTACAGAGCCGGTACTGGATCGCATGATATTTGTTTGGGATATCAAATACGAACCAAGGAACCATAACCAGCATTTCGAAAAATATAGAGTTACATTTTTTGGCATTTTATGGCAATTAAACTTGAATTCCGCTAGTCATGCCTGTATTATCGCCTGGCATGGTCTAGGCCGGACGCCTTGGTACAGAGCCGGTATCGCATTGCATGATATTTTTACGGGACATCAAATACGACCCAAGGAACCATAACCAACGCTTCGAAATGATCAAGTTAATTTTGTGGCGTTTTATGGCAATTAAACTGGAATTCCTCCAATCGTGCATGTATTATTGCCTGCCATGGTCCAGGCTGGACGCCTTGGTATAGAGCTAGTACCCGATCATATGATATTTCTCCGGGACATCAAATACGACCCAAGGAACCATAACCAACGCTTAGAAATGATCAAGTTACATTTTTTGGCATTTTATGGAAATTAAACAAGAATTCCGCCAGTCGTGCCTGTATTATCGCCTGCTATGGTCCAGGCCGGATGCATTGGTACGGAGCAGGTACCGGATTGCATGATTTTTTTACGGGACATCAAATACGACTCAAGGAACCATAACCAATGCTTCGAAATGATCAAGTTACATTTTTTGGCATTTTATGGCAATTAAACTAGAATTCCGCTAGTCGTGCCTGTATTATCGCCTGCCATGGTTCAAGCCGCACGCCTTTGTACGGAGCCGATACTGGATCGCATGATATTTGTTCGGGATAGAAAATACGACCCAAGTAACCATAAACAAGGCTTCAAACTGATCATGTTACATGTTTTGGCATTTTATGGCAATTAAATTGGAATTCCGCCAGTCGTGCCTGTATTATCGCCTGCCATGGTCCAGGCCGGATGCGTTGGTATGGAGCCGGTACCAGATCGCATGATATTTTTTCGGGTCATCAAATACAATCTTAAGAACCATAAGCAACGCTTCGAAATGATCAAGTTAGATTTTTTGGCATTTTATGACAATGAAACTGGAATTCTGCCAGTCGTGCTTATATTATCGCCTGCCATGGTCCAGGCCTGACGCCTTGGTACGGAGCCGGTACCGAGTAACATGATATTTGTCCGGATATCAAATACGACCCAAGGAACCATAACTAACGCTTCGAAATGATAAAGTTACATTTTTGGCATTTTATGGCAATTAAACTGGGATTCCGCCAATCTTGCTTGAATTATCGCCTTCCATTGTCCAGGCCGGACGCCTAGGTATTGAGCCGGTACCGGGTCGCATGATATTTGTTCGGGACATCAAATACGACCTTAGGAACCATAACCAACGCTTAGAAATGATCAAGTTACATTTTTTGGCATTTTATGGCAATGAAACTGGAATTCCGTTAGTCGTTGTTCTATTATCGCCTTGCATTGTCTGGACGCCTTGGTACGGAGCCGGTACCGGATTGCATGATATTTTTCCTGGACATCAAATATGACCCATGGAACCATAACCAATTCTTGGAAATGATCAAGTTATATTTTTTGGCATTTTGTGGAAATTAAACTGGAATTTCGCTAGTCGTGCATGTATTATCGCCTGCCATGGTCCAGGCTAGACGCCTTGGTACGAAGCCGGTACCGGATCGCGTGATATTTGTCCGGGACATGAAATATGACCCAAGGAACCATAACCAACACATCTAAATGATCATGTAATATTTTTTGGCATTTTATGGCAATTAAACTGGGATTCCGCCAATCGTGTCTGTATTATCGCCTGTCATGGTCCAGGCCGGACGCCTAGGTACGGAGCCGATAGAGGATCGCATGATATTTGTACGGGACATCAAATATGACCTTAGGAACCATAACCAACGCTTTGAAATGATCAACGTACATTTTATGGCATTTTATGACAATGAAAATTGAATTCGGCTAGTCGTGCCTATATTATCGCCTGCCATGGTCCAGACCAAACGCCTTGGTACAGAGCCGATACGAGGTTGCATGATATTTGTCTGGGAAATCAAATAAGACCCATGGAACCATAACCAATGCTCCGAAATGATCAAGTTACATTTTTTGGCATTTTTTGGCAATTAAACTGGAATTCCACTAGTCGTGCCTGTATTATCGCCCATGGTCAAGGCCGGATGCCTTGGTACTGATCTAGTACCCGATTGCATGATATTTCTCCTGGACATCAAATACGACCCAAGTAACCATAACCAACGCTTCGAAATGATCAAGTTACATTTTTTAGCATTTTGTGGCAATTAAACTGGTATTCCGCCAGTCGTGCCTATATTATCGCCTGCCATGGTCCAGGCCAAATGGCTTGATACGGAGCCGGTAACGGATCGCATGATATTTGACCGGGACGGAAAATACGACCCAAGGAACCACAACCAACGCTTCGAAATGATCATGTTACATTTTTTGGCATTCTATGGCAATTAAACTGGAATTCCGCCAGTCGTGCCTATATTATTGTCTGCCATGCTTCAGGCCGGACGCCTTCGTACGGAGCCGGTACCAGATCGCATGATATTTTTCTGGGACATCAAATAAGACCCAAGGAACCATAACAACCGCTTCGAAATGATCAAGTTACATATTTTGGCATTTTATGGCAATTAAACTGGAATTCCGCCAGTCGTGCCTATATTATTGTCTGCCATGCTTCAGGCCGGACGCCTTCGTACGGAGCCGGTACCAGATCGCATGATATTTTTCTGGGACATCAAATAAGACCCAAGGAACCATAACAACCGCTTCGAAATGATCAAGTTACATATTTTGGCATTTTATGGCAATTAAACTGGAATTCCAACAATCGTGCATGTATTATCTCCTGCCATGGTCCAGGCCGAACGCCTTGGTACGGAGCCTGTACGCGATCACATGATATTTCTCCGCGATATCAAATACGACCCAAGGAACCATAACCAACGCTTAGAAATGATAAGTCGTGCCTGTATTATCGCCTGCCATGGTCCAGGCCGGACGCCTTGGTACGGAGACGGTACCGGATTGCATGATATTTTTACGGGACATCAAATACGACCTAAGGAACCACAACCAATGCGTCGAAATGATCAATTTACATTTTTTGGCATTTTATGGCAATTAAACTAGAATTCCGCTAGTCATGCCTGTATTATCGCCTGCCATGGTCCAAGCCGCACGCCTTGGTAAAGAGCCGATACCAGATCCATTATATTTGATCGGGACTGGTTATACGAACCAAGGAACCATAACCAAGGTTAAAAATGATCAAGTTACATTTTTTGGCATTTTATGGCAATTAAATTGGAATTCCGCCAGTCGTGCATTTATTATCGCCTGCCATGGTCCAGGTCGGACGCCTTGGTATGGAGCTGGTACCAGATCGCATGATATTTGTCCGGGAAATCAAATACGACCTTAGGAATCATAACCAAAGCTTCGAAATGATCAAGTTAAATTTTTGGCATTTTATGACAATAAAATTCGAATTTCGCTAGTCGTACCTGTATTATCGCCTGCCATGGTCCATGCCGAACGCCTTGGTACGGAGCCGTTACCCGATCACAAGCTATTTCTCCGGGACATCAAATATGACCCAAGGAACCATAAACAATGCTTAGAAATGATCAAGTTACATTTTCTGGCATTTTATGGAAATTAAACTAGAATTCCGCTAGTCGTGCCTGTATTATCGCCTGCCATGGTCCATGCCGAACGCCTTGGTACGGAGCCGTTACCCGATCACAAGCTATTTCTCCGGGACATCAAATATGACCCAAGGAACCATAAACAATGCTTAGAAATGATCAAGTTACATTTTCTGGCATTTTATGGAAATTAAACTAGAATTCCGCTAGTCGTGCCTGTATTATCGCCTGCCATGGTCCATGCCGAACGCCTTGGTACGGAGCCGTTACCCGATCACAAGCTATTTCTCCGGGACATCAAATATGACCCAAGGAACCATAAACAATGCTTAGAAATGATCAAGTTACATTTTCTGGCATTTTATGGAAATTAAACTAGAATTCCGCTAGTCGTGCCTGTATTATCGCCTGCCATGGTCCAGGTCGGACGCCTTAGTACGGAATCGGTACCGGATCGCATGATATTTGTCTGGGACAGCAAATACGACCCAAGTAACATTAACCAACGCATCGAAATGATCAAGTTACATGTTTAGGCATTTTCAAGAAATTAAATTGGAATTCTGCCAGTCGTCCCTGTATTATCGCCTACCATGGTCCAGGCCGGACGCCTTGGTACGGAGCCATTACCAGATCCCATGATATATTTCTGGGACATAAAATATGACCCAAGGAACCATAACCAACTCTTCGAAATGATCAAGCTACATTTTTTGGCATTTTATGGCAATTAAACTGGAATTCTGCCAGTCGTGCATGTATAATCGCCTGCCATGGTCCAGGCCTTGGTATGGAGACGGTACCCGATCGCATGATATTTCTCCGGGACATAAAGTACGACCCAAGGAACCATAACCAACACTTCGAAATGATCAAGTTACATTTTTTTGGCATTCTACGGCAATTAGACTGGAATTTCGCCAGTCGTGCCTATATTATTGCCTGCTATGGTCCAGGCCAGACGCCTTGGTACGGAGCCGGTACCGGATCACATGATATTTTTCCGGGACAGAAAATATNTCGCATGATATTTGTCCAGGACAGCAAATACGACCCTAGGAACCATAACCAAGGCTTCGAAATGATCAAGTTACATGTTTTGGCATTTTATGGCAATTAAATTGGAATTCCACCAGTCGTGCCTGTATTATCGCCTGCCATGTTCCAGGCCGGATGTACCGAATTGCATGATATTTGTACGGGACATCAAATACTACCTTAGGAACCATAACCAACGATTCGAAATGATCAAGTTACATTTTTTGGCATTTCATGACAATGAAACTGGAATTCCGCTAGTCGTGTCTAAATAATCGCCTGCCATGGTCCAGGCCGGACGCCTTGGTACGGAGCCGGTATCGGATAGCATGATATTTGTCCGGGACATGAAATAAGACCCAAGGAACCATAACCAACACTTCGAAATGATCAATTTACAATTTTTGGCATTTTATGGCAATTAAACTAGAACTCCGCTAGTCGTGCCTATATTATTGTCTGCCATGGTTCAGGCCGGACGCCTTGGTACGGAGCCGTTACCGGATCGCATGATATTTTTCTAGGAAATCAAATACGACCCAAGGAACCAGAAGCAACGCTTCGAAATGATCAAGTTACATTTTTTAGCATTTTGTGGCAAATTAACTGGAATTCTGCCAGTCGTGCCTGTATTATCGCCTGCCATGGTCCAGGCCGGACGGCTTGGTACGGTGCCGGTGCCGGATCGCATGATATTTGTCTGGGACAGCAAATATGACCCAAGGAACCATAACGAACGCTTCGAAATGATCAAGTTACATTTTTAGCATTCTATGGCAATTAAACTAGAATTCCGCCAGTCGTGCCTATATTATTGTCTGCCATGGTTCAGGCCGGACGCCTTGGTACGGAGCCGGTACCGGATCACATTATATGTTTCCTGGACATCAACTACGACCCAAGTAACCATAACCAACACTTCAAAATAATCAAGTTACATTTTTTGGCATTTTATGGCAATTAAACTGGAATTCCACCAGTCGTGCCTGTATTATCTCCTGCCATGGTCCAGGCCATACGCCTTGGTACGGAGCCAGTACTGGATCGCATGATATTTGTTTGGGACATCAAATACGACCCAAGGAACCATAACCAGCGCTTATAAATGATCAAGTTACAGTTTTTGGCATTTTATGGCAATTAAATTGGAATTCCGCTAATCGTGCCTGTATTATCTCCTGCCATGGTCCAGGCCGGACGCCTTGGTACGGAGCCGGTACCCGATCATATGATATTTATTTGGACATCAAATACGACACAAGGAACCATAACCAACACTTAGAAATGATCAAGTTACATTTTTTGGCATTTTATGGAAATTAAACTAGAATTCCGCCAGTCGTGCCTGTATTATCGCCTGCCATAGTCCAGGCCGGACGCATTGGTACGGAGCTGGTACCGGATCGCATGATATTTATACGGTACAATAAATACGACTCAAGGAACCACAACCAACGCTTCAAAATGATCAAGTTACATTTTTTGGCATTTTATGGCAATTAAACTAGAATTCCGCTTGTCGAGCCTGTATTATCGTCTGCCATGGTCCAAGCCGCACGCCTTGGTACGGAGCCGATACCGGATCGCATGATATTTGTTCGGGAGAGAGAATACGACCCAAGGAACCATAACCAAGGCTTCGAAATGATCAAGTTACATTTTTTTGCATTTTATGGCAATTAAATTGGAATTCCGCCAGTCGTGCCTGTATTATCGCCTGCCATGGTCCAGGCCGGATGCGTTGGTATGGAGCTGGTACCAGATCGCATGATGTTTGTCCGGGACATCAAATACAATATTAGGAACCATAACCAACACTTCGAAATGATAAACTTACATTTTTTGGCATTTTATGAGAATGAAACTGGAACTCCGCTAGTCGTGCTTGTATTATCGCCTGCCATGGTCCAGGCCTGACGCCTTGGTACGGAGCCGGTATCGGATAACATGATATTTGTCCGTGATATCAAATACGACCCAAGGAACCATAACCAACGTTCGCAATGATAAAGTTACATTTTTTGGCATTTTATAGCAATTAAACTGGAATTCCGCCAATCGTACCTGTATTATCGTCTGCCATGGTCCAGGCCAGAAGCCTTGGAACGGAGCCGGTTTCGGATAACATGATATTTGTTCGGGACATCAAATACGACCCAAGGAACCATAACCAATGCCATTGAAATATTCAAGTTACATTTTTTGGCATTTTATGGCAATTAAACTGGAATTCCGCCAATCTTGCCTGTATTATCGCCTTCCATGGTCCAGGCTGGACGCCTATGTACGGAGCCGGTACCGGATCGCATGATATTTGTTCGGGACATCAAATACGACCCAAGGAACCATAACGAATGCCATTGAAATATTCAAGTTACATTTTTTGGCATTTTATGGCAATTAAACTGGAATTCCGCCAATCTTGCCTGTATTATCGCCTTCCATGGTCCAGGCTGGACGCCTATGTACGGAGCCGGTACCGGATCGCATGATATTTGTTCGGGACATCAAATACGACCCAAGGAACCATAACGAATGCCATTGAAATATTCAAGTTACATTTTTTGGCATTTTATGGCAATTAAACTGGAATTCCGCCAATCTTGCCTGTATTATCGCCTTCCATGGTCCAGGCTGGACGCCTATGTACGGAGCCGGTACCGGATCGCATGATATTTGTTCGGGACATCAAATACGACCTTAGGAACCATAACCAACGCTTAGAAATGATCAAGTTACAATTTTTGGCATTTTATGGCAACAAAACTGGAATTCCGCTAGTCGTGGTTGTATTATCGCCTACCATTGTCCACGCTGGACGCCTTGGTACGGAGCCGGTACCGGATTGCATGATATTTTACCGGGAAATCAAATACGACCCATGGAACCATAAATAATGCTTCGAAATGATCAAGTTACATTTTTTGGCATTTTATGGTAATTAAACTGGGATTCAGCCAGTCGTGTCTGTATTATCGCCTGCCATGGTCCAGGCCGGACGCCTTGGTATTGAGCCGGTACCGGATAGCATGATATTTGTCCGGGACATGAAATACGACCCAAGAAACCATAACCAACGCTTCGAAATGATCAAGTTACTTTTTTTGGCATTTTATGGCAATTAAGTTGGAATTCCGCCAGTCGTGCCTGTATTATCCCCTGCCATGGTCCAAGCCGGACGCCTTGGTACTAAGCCGGTACCTGATCGCATGATATTTCTCCGGGACATCAAATACCTCCCAAGTAACCATAACCGACGCTTCGAAATGATCAACTTACATATTTTAGCATTTTGTGGCAATTAAACTGTGATTCCACCATTCGTGCTTGTATTATCGCCTGCCATGGTCCAGGACCGACGCCTTGGTACGAAGCCGGTTCCGGATAGCATGATATTTTTCCGGGACATCAAATACGACCCAAAGAACCACAACCAATGCTTCGAAATGATCAAGTTATATTATTTGGAATTTATGGCAATTAAATTTGAATTCCGCTAGTTGTGCATGTATTATCACCTCCCATGGTCCAAGTCGGACGCCTTGGTACGAATCCAGTACCGGATCACATGATATTTGTGCGAGACATCAAATATGATCCAAGGAACCATAACAAACTCTTAAAAATGATCAAGTTACATTTTTTGGCATTTTATAGAAATTAAACTAGAATTCCGCCTGTCCTGCCTGTATTATCGCCTTCCATGGTCCAGGCCGGACGCCTTGGTACGGATACGGTGCCGGATAGCATGATATTTTTCCGGGACATCAAATACGACCAAAGTAACCATAACCAACGCTTCGAAATGATCAAGTTAGATTTTTTGGCATTTTATGGCAATTAAACTGGGATTCCGCTAGTCGTGCCTGTATTATTGCCTGCCATGGTCCAGGCTAGACGCCTTGGTACAGAGCGCGTACCGGATAATAGGATATTTTTTCGGGACATCAAATACGANGTACGGAGCCGGTACCAGATAGCTGGATATTTTTCCAGGACATCAAATACGACCCAAGGAACCATAACCAACGCTTCGAAATCATCAAGTTACATTTTTTGGCCTTTTATGGCAATTAAACTGGGATTCCTCCAGTTGTGCCTGTATTATTGCCCAAAAACTTGTTGGTTGATTTCCCAATGCACACGCAAGTGTACGTGGTCGACAAGTAAT
>MDKJ01154583.1:0-78632 GCA_005239525.1 Nicotiana knightiana | reverse complement strand
CCCCCTCGTCATGCTCCGGAATTGGTAAATTTCTTCTTCCATCTTTTCCTAATGATACTGAATTTAAAGTATGTCAGGAGAAAACGTAATAATCATAAATTGGTGAAGCGTACTTATCCCTTGAAGTTAGGTTTGGAATAGGTAAAGTGTTTCACGCCTCTTAGAGAGAGGTTCAGTTTAGGACCAGGGCAATAAGGTGTGCATGTCCTTGAAGGGGGAAACAATAATTAATGATTTCACTTAATCATAGTTTGTTGCAATACCTATGTCCATATAATTGTGGTGTGTGTTTGTAGTTATTAAGTGTCCCACTTTGTCGATGAAATGAGTTTCCCATACATGGTTTTGAGTAATCCTCACCTCATATACTAGCTTTTGGAGTTGAGTTAGGTCCAAAGTCCATTTTCTTAACATGGTATCATAGCCAAACGCATTCTAATTCTTAGTTACCCATTGTTGGCCTCCATGTTATGTTGTCCATGCTCCGGATGACAAAACCTGGGCATGCGGGAGAATGACGTGTTTGTGTCCTTACATGGCGTCGAACAATCCTCAAATCATGAGCTAGTTTTTGGGGTTGAGTTAGGCCCAAAGTCAAGTTTTGATAATTATTCTTGAATTGCAAATGTATGTATACTTTGATTATTCTTTAGTTGTGCATTTTTTTTTATGCAAACCCACACTTCATTGGCTTTCGGCTTAAAGCATCAAGAGAACTCTATGCTACTTTTTTGTTTTTTAGCATTTGATAACACTAGAATCAAACATCATGACCTTATCTCAACGCGGCTCGACTACACCTTGTCTCCATCAAAGTAATGCAGGGAATTTGAGAATCTTTATCCCAGTGGAGACTGAGAATTGCAAAATAATTAGTCTTGTGCCCTTTAATGCATTATATTATTGCATTTAGTATGGTACCATACTATCGAACGAGTGGGACTGAGAAGTAATTAGCTCACCGAAGAGCAGCCTTTGACTCTTTTCTGTTAAAGATTTTGGAGTGCATACATTTGTTTAGACGTTATATTTGATCAATAGTTTTCCAATGGTTCGTAATTTTTTGTCAGGTTGAGTGCTCTGTTTGCCAAAGATTAATTTTTCCAGGTGAGGAGGTAGGATGCTCTGTTCGAGATTGTACGGGAGTTTTCCACTTAAAATGTGCGAAAGAAAGACTTGGGTTATCTTCTCCCAAAACATTTAAGTGCCCTCAGCATGTAAGTTGGATTTTGTATACATCTTGGCTGAATCTGGTAGTACAGATTCTTATGTAATATGTTTGATTTGAGATTTGATTAGTACAGATTACTCTCACTCACTTTGATTGGTACAACTGTTAAGTTGTGATCAATATGGTAGAGAAAAAGATGAATATCATTTCTCTTGTACATTTTCCTATCTATAAGATAGAATAGTTAAATACCTTGCCCTTGTCCTGAGATGACCAGTATAACTAGTGTGTATATGATGTTTTCGTGATTAGGTATGTTATGTTTGTAATAAAAAGATACATCTCTGGCGGTGCGTCAGATGTCCACTAGCATCACACGATAAGTGTGCAGCATTTCCGGAGCACGTGGTTCATTTAAATGATCCACCAGGGCGAGTTATTTGTTGGAAGCATCCTGCCAATTGGCATTTGGAGAAGGTCAATCTCTTCTTTTGTTCATCAGTACAGTTTTATTTCTTTTGGATAAGTCCTCCAAGAGCATCTTCTGGAAAACAATAATGAAGTGATCGTAATTTGTAATGCAGAATACACATTTGAGGAACCACTCTCTTAAATGTTTTTCCTGTGAATGTTACTTTTTCCTTTTTGAGACTGCAATATTTGACAGAGTTTGCTATGTTTTTGCATTATTCTTGTGATTCATTATCCCCCATTGAGCAATAACAAAACATAGATGATTCACATTCCACGTTCTTTTCTAGTTAAGTTATTGTGATGTTATTCATGATTTGATTTCTCTGTGATGCTATTAGTATTTGAAGAAAACTATGAACGAAAAGCAAAATAATTCATTATATAGTTGTTTCTACCGCTGGATCTTTATTTTTGAGATTAGGCTGGATGACTCGACAGGACTGATGTATCTTGTTTGATAAGCAGCATGAAGCCCCAATGAGTAATTTTGAGGTTAGACATTCATTACCATGTTTTTTTGCTTGTGATTATTAGATGTAAAGCCTTTCATTCATTGATAAAAAAGCCCTTAACTAATAGCATAGTAAGACGGTATAAAAAATAGAACAATTAACCCAAATAGCCATCCATCCAACTACTAAACATAGCCGGTAAAGGTATAATATATACATAATTTATGTATTATATGTGTATAGTTGTGTATAATCAATATATAATCCGTGTATGTGACTAGGAAATGTAAACAATGAATATGACCGGCTATTTGTGTAAAGATCCCTAAAAAATATGCAACCATGAAATGTGGCTCAACCCCAGTCGTTTACCAAGTTAAACCAATTATCTATACAACAGGAAGAGATGGTCTTATACTTCTTAGATCTGTCTCGTAGTCTGGAACACTTTATCTATTACCAAATAAGTCAAAGGAAAAAAATAGACACACACGTATAGACAACCGTTGTTCTCCGAGTTGATTTTCTTATCTTCTATAGCCCCTGACTCAGCACTACTTCATCCATTTTCTTTTGCAACATCTAATGAAATATTGAACAGCAAAAGTACAAGGGTCCATACATGTCATCGGACCAGTCGTTCTTCATACTCTAAAAACAAACAACACCATCTCATAACGATCTTCCTTATCTTCCATAAGTTATCCCTGTTAAGGTTGCATCATACACATTGAGACATTTATTTTCGTCAGTGCAGTGGTATATCAGATATTCTTCCATATCTCACTATTCTTCCATTCTCCAGAAATTTTTTATAGAGTATCAATTAATATACTCTCCATATTCTGTAAAACACCTGTTTCTTCCACTTGACCTTGCATCCACCAACACATTTACTATTAGAACTGCATCAAGAATTTGCTTTTATCGACAAACAAATTAAGTAGTGCATATTTGGAGGATCAGACACGGGTGCGGCAACATTAGGACACGGGTGCGGCAGCATTAGGAGAGTCCGAGCAACATATGGTCTCTGTGCCTTGTCCCCTATGCAATGCACTTTTTTACAGCACCTCCATCTAACTCCAATCCACCCCTTTCTTTTTTGTTATATAACTGGTAATAAAATCATACTATTTCCTCTTTCCCATTAGTTCACTACCATCTATTTGACTTTCTCAATATAGCTATATCATTCAATGTTTGAAGCAAAACTTTTGTAGGCAGTAGTTCAGTTAGTTCATTTTGATACTCAGAGAATCTAGGGTTCTCTGATTATTGACTGATAGATTGTCACTTTCTTATTTATTTCTCATAAATGTTAAAGATCTCACGGTTTTAAGAACCCTGGGACATAGTTGTTTCAAGAAGATTCTGAATAGCGTTTTCTTTTCTTCAGTTTGGAATCCTTGTCAGATCTACTTATTTTAACCTTAAATTACAGGAGATATTCAATCATTTGCCTTTACCATACGCGGAGGAGGAGTTCAAGATTGACATAAATTGGAAAGACATGACTGAAAACAGATTTGAACCACCTCCATATGTGCATATCAAGAGAAGTATCCTTTAAATGATGTCTACCTCATTAAGAAAAAGTAGTACTATTCACCAAGTTAGTTTGTCAAGGGGAAAAGTAATACTATGCAGCCAAACCTTAACTGAATTAGATGTCTACCTCATTAAGAAAAAACGTGATGGTGTTAATTCTGATATTGGATGCACAAACTGTAGATCTACAGAATGCTCGGACAATTGTGTTTGCAGGTAATGCCAACCGTTGCATGGTTTTCTAATCTGTTCTTGCCAGACTGGGTTTTTCTCTTATTATATGTCAAAATGCAAGTATTGGTGCTATGATTCCTGATGTGAATCCTTGGGAGTCTGAAGATTTATTTTCTGATGCAACTTAGAGAAAGTTAAGCCTATTATTGTTTGTGCATAAGTGTCTCAATTACCAGATAAGGTCCTGTATTGGAAAGATTCTAATGATAGAATATTTAACGCCGAAAAAAGGTTGAAAATAATTTTTCTGAATCTTATGTTCTGGACATTGACATTTTTTGCATTCTGGAAGTAATATCTTTTGTGTTTTGCAACGTTAATAGGCAAGTCAATCTAATTTATACAACAAATGAAGGGAGTAATTCTTCAGTTTGCCGCTGAATTTTTACATTGTGGTCCGTTCTTTATATACAGTCTTTCCTTGTCCAGCATGTTGGATACATTTAGTGGGAATGGGGTTCCAGTAGCCGCAAAGTTGGTTTGTCTAAAAATGTTTGTCAATCTGAATGAAGTATATGAGTGTTCCATTTAAAGATCAACAACTATTTTGTCAACATAAATTGGTATTATACATACATGGAGCTTTCTTGACAGTTAAAGTGTGACTTAATAGGGTTCAATGCATAAGTTGTTCGAAGGCGTGCCGTTGCTCTGATATGTGCTCAAACAGACCTTTTCGGAGAGAGAAAAGGATAAAAGTTGTCAAGGTGACACATGTTTTGATACCCAAGTTTATTTATAATCCAGCTTATGGTTTTGATTATCATGTTTATAAAAAGTGGTAGAATTTCTTCATGCTGTCATGCATTACCGGGGCTGATTCTTTTCTATGTTACAGACTGAACTTTGTGGTTGGGGGGTAGTAGCAGCTGAATCCATAAACAAAGGCGATTTCATAATTGAGTACATCGGCGAAGGTAATTTTTTACAAGTGAAGCTGTCAACTCTTAAATACTTCTCTTACCTACATTTCATCGATTCACATGTCGCTATTTATGTAACTGAATTTTGTGCCCATAAAATGTTATGTTCTACAACAACTTTTCCTCAATCTAAAGCAAGTTAGGGTTGACTATATGGAACCTCACTCATCATCACTTTGTTTAAGCTCATCTCACGCCAAATAAAGATAAAAATAAAATACTAAAAGCACTCCACATTTTTTTTAGAAGGTAACATATTTGTATATTTTTGAAATATACACGTAAAACTCTGTGATACATAGAACCCAAAGTACACGTAAAAAGATGATCAAAATATAATCCCAACTGATTGATATCACATATATGGATAGTTTTCTTCCATTGTACCTTTTTTTCCGCTAAGTCTACTGGGATTCCAACTTCCAAGAGATTGTAGATTCTTTGCTACAATTTTCTTCCATATGATTTTAGGTCTACCTCGTTCTCTTTTAGCACCTATTGACCGGTGCAGAAAATCAATGCAGGATATGCCCAAACTATCTCAAACGACCTCTTTTTCCTCGATGTGGTCAAATGTGGTAAATCTTCTCCTAATTTTATGTGACCACACATCCATTTTAATACCCGCATCCTTGGGACGCTTGCTCTTGTCTTGTGGATATGTGAATTTTGCCGGCGCAATATTCACACCCATGTAACGTCGTTGGTCTTATAATTTTTCGGTAGGGAGCCTTTCACTTAGGTAGGTATCCTTCTATCATATAACATGTCTCCATTTTAACCATTCTATATTGATTTTATGTGTAATATCTTCATCGACATACCATTCTCCTGGGAACATCGAGCCTAGATATTTGAATTATTGTATTTACGTGTTGCAGTTCGCTCAAATTTTACCTCAACTTCTTGTTTCTTTTGGTCACAAAACTTGCAGGGCACTGTGCATATATCCAGTTCTACTTCACTTATCCTAAGTTCTTGCTCTCTAGATTGTGTTTTCACACTCCAAACTTTTGGTTGATGCCCTCGCTGGTTTTGCCAATTAGTATGACATCATGAGCAAATGGCACACACCACGATACTTCATCTTGTATAGTGTTAGTTTGCTCTTCCATAACTAGGATAAACTAGTATGGGCCCAAATTCGTTCCTTAAGTGTGTATCCACAATTATGGAAGACTTCAGTGTATCTCCTACTACTATTCTCACAATAGTGACAATTCCTTTATACATATCTTCTATGCTACTATATAATTATGTATATAATATGATTTCTTTTCTTCTTCAGCACCCAACAAATGACCATTCTTGGTACTGTCTTATACTTTCTCTAAGTCAATAAACACCATATATAGTTCTTTCTTCTCTCGCGAATAATTTTCATCAATCTTCTTAGCAAGAATATCGACTCTGTTGTAGATCCATCAGGCATAAATCCAAACTGCTTCTCTGGTACTTGTGTAATATCTCTAAGTCTAAGCTCTTCCCGAAGTTCCATCTTATGTCTCATAAATGCCAAACTTCGAATATCTCCTTTGTTTTTATATATAGGAATCATAGTACTCTTTCTCCACTAACCAGACATCCTACCACTTTTAGTGTAACATTAAGTAACTTGGTAAGCCATCCTACTCCAGCCTCCCCAAAACACTTCTAGACCTCTATGGGGATACCATATGCACTACATCCTTTTTTAATCCTCATAATTTTCGTGGCATTCTTTACTTCTGTCGACCTGATTCTACAAGTGTAGCTAAAGTTTCTATCGTACACAAATGTATGGAGATTTATAAAGTTATTTTCGTGGTTCGAGTTGGAGAATTAATCAAAATAGCCTCTTCATCTCTCCTTGCCTCATTATATCTTGGCAACACCTCTGAGTATTAAAAGATAAATTTAAGATGATATGATTCTTGCGTCCTTTGCTACTGTAGATGATGTCAAAACCCCTAGCATCTTCTTTTCTTGGAAACCTACTTTTGTTTGAAATGTCTTTCAGGATCTAATCTAGTGTTATCAAAGACGCGCTCTTAAGCCCTGAAGCGAGGCTCAAAACATGTTGAGCGCTTCGCCTCGCTTAACGTGCGCTTCAGTGTTGTCACCAAGACTCGAAGACATACTTTTCCTTGCCAATGAGCGTAATCTTGAAGCTGCGACGCTAAACAATTGATATTTTACTTTATTGTAATCCTGAAAATGTGACACTAAACAATTGATATTTGACTTTATCGTAAATTTTCTTCAATTTCTTTGTCCATATGTTTGATATTCATGCTTATAGATATTAGTCTTGGACTACACATACATATTTATAGTTTTTCTCCGCCTTTCTTCGTTAAAGCTCACGCTTTATTTCCGCTTTGCGCTTAAAGCTCCAACGGTCCTTAGAGCTTTTTGCTTTTGATAACATTCAACGGTCCTTAGAGCTTTTTCAGCATCTCAGTCTTATGTTTGAGAAGAGGGTATACAATTTTGGATTGCTCACACTTAAATCGAAACTCATATACTCCATAGCATTTGACAAACCAAATTTTGGAGCAGAAGTCCCTTCAACTACTATAAACCAGTGCCCCACCTCCTCCTGCCAACGTTTTAGTTTACACCAAATATTAAGAGCCTATACCAAGTATTTTTATGCATTAAACATACTCCAACCACTATAGATGTCTAGATGCTCTTCGAAGAGAATCGTATTGTTCTTTAGGAATCCCTACTTTTTTTATACATCTTGTATGCTGGGAATTCCCAATTATGTTAATTAAATTTACCTTTGCAAATAAAATAAATAGAGTATACCATATTAAAAATGTTAAATTTAAATCTTTTTCTTGAATCCCGAGGGTCTCTTTGACATTTAAAATCCATTTGTTTTCTTACTATTATATCATCCATGATTCCTTGTACTGCTCAGCAGGCTCATCTACCTGAAATGTACAGTGCAAAGCAGAGGACTTTTGCTAGTTAATTTGAATTCAGAAATGTCAGACTCTTTTGCGTGTAAATTTCCTTTTGTGACCCATTTATGTGCATTCTTTATGTATTTCATCAAATGTTGAAACATTTTGTTTTTGTTTTTAGCAAGCATGTTATGCTTCTAAATTGGTTAGTCTATCTTTTTGTTCCAGTTATTGATGATGCCTTGTGCGAGAAAAGGCTGTGGGATATGAAATATAAGGGAGTGAAAAATTTCTACATGTGCGAACTACGGAAAGATTTCACAATTGATGCAACATTCAAGGGAAACTTGTCCCGCTTTCTCAACCATAGCTGTGATCCTAATTGCAAATTGGAAAAATGGTTAGTTAACTTCTTCTAATAGCATATCCCTTTTTCAGCGGTTTGATTATTCTTTGAGATCTGATGCTAGTGATCTTTGACATGAGTTAACTTACTCCAGTGACATCTTCTTGGATCAGACTAGAGATGTGAATTTTGAAACGAAACATCAACGCGAATTTTGCAAAGGATATAATCAAATACTAACATTCCAGAGTTCCACATTTTATTTTGAAGTTAGATGAACTTAGCCCTTAAACCACGCTAAAGAATAGGTACATGGATGTCGTTTGTGATGTCATGCTTTCAAAGAAATATAGGCTCTTCTAATTTTTGTCCGGTTTTCTACGATTTATTCCTTTATAAGTGAATGCTAGAGGACATTATCGAAGTTATTCATTCTACTATGTTACACTTACTTCCAACTATAGAAGAACATATTAGACCAGCCCAAATCCCAGCACTAAAAGTCATTCAATTTATCTGCATGTTGCCAATCTCGGTCTTACGACACATCGAATGCTGAACTGTGGCATATTTCAGATGATGTCATGGTTTCTTCTACAGGCATCTGAACTCTGTTGGTTAGTGGAGATTGTTCGTAAACTTATTTTTGAGATACCTTCATCTGTTAGTGTTCTATTTCTACCAAGTCTTTTCGCCGTATCTAACATCCAATCTTGTTTAGGAATTGGTTAATGAATAGACATACGGGATAGAATGGCGTGGCTTTTATTTTTCCTGTATAGTAGTTCCCACATATATATAATTCTTTTTTTCTTCTTTTGGTAGTCACATATCTATCATTTCTTAGGTTGCAAGTGTTACAGTCCGCAATATTTGATTCTTCCTTTAGGCTCATTGTGTGCCTTGATCAACAATTCAACATTATAATGGTTTACTTTTATTGCCTATTAAAGGCAGGTTGAAGGTGAGACTCGAGTTGGTGTCTTTGCTGCTCAATCCATTGAAGTAGGAGAACCTCTGACCTATGATTACAGGTGTGTTTTTTTTTTTTTTTTTGCAGCAAAGCTATATTTAGGTTCTTGTATTCTTCTTGTCTATACTTCCAAGTTATTTCAGTAATATATGTCTGCAATGGTTTATTTTTTGTCGTTATACATGATAATATATGTGATTTGATTTGTATGAGCTAAATGACAATGAAGAAACCTCCTGCTCATCTGAGACAATTTAGCCGTATCATTTGCTGTGATATGTTGAGTGTTTGTAAATTTCATAGGGGAAGCTTCCAGTTATGTGATTTTGTTCGATATGTCGTTTTTATTTCACCAAAAGTTGTGGTAATATTTACTTGTAGTCCTAACGCGCAACATGAGGCAAACAATGTCATGTTTCCAAGTAGTATATATTAACTGAATAATTACACTTCACAACATGTGCATTTGGCTAATTAGCTTACTCTGCAACATACATTCTGCTTTTCAATCCGAATAAGAGATCTGTATTTGTTCTTATATGCAGATTTGTGCAGTTTGGACCAGAAGTTAAGTGCAATTGTGGAGCTTCAAATTGTCATGGCTATCTGGGTAGCAAGAAGAAAATTGTGACTACACTGGACATCTGTTGGGGTACTAAACGCAGGAGAACATCTACGTCTTGCCTAGCGATCATTAAATTGAATTCATGTTAGCCTATTCTTTTATTTGGTCATTTGTTTTTTGTATATTGCTATTTCCACTAAATGCAATAAACCAAAAGCTAGCCGCTTAAAAAAAAAGCGAAAAAGTAACAATGGTTTTGTTGTATGCAGCAATTACATTGGCCACAGATACTTTGATTTATACTGTCATGTGCCCTTTCTGAACATAGTTATATGAGCATTGATTCTCATTCTTCTGAATTGTGATAGAATCCTCATTGTATAATATGTATATCTTTTCATTTCATTGCCTTATTTCAATATAGCATAAGTATAATGTCGAAGAAGGGAAGGAATGGTAAAGTTGTCTTCGTGTGACCTATAAGTCACATGTTCTAGTCGTAGAAGCAGCTAGTAATACCTGCATTAGGGTAAGCTGTCTACATCACACCCCTTGGGGTGCAGTTCTTCCCTGAACCTTGCGTGAACGGGGGATGCTTTGTGCATTGGGCTGCCCAAGTATATCGTTGAGTTTCAGCTTATCTTAAATGGTTGAAGTTGAAAATATTTATGGGAGTCATGAGCAGGAAAACTATGATTTGAATAACATGTGTTAGTTTATTGCGGGAGATTCGAGACTATTCCATTTTAGGTTGTATAGTGGTCTACATCTTTACATATAGAAGGGATTATTTGGTTTCCAACATTGTTATATTGATTAGAAGGGATTATTTACACGATAAATAATAATGTAAGAATTAAAACACTGTCAACCACGTCTTCCTTTTAAGGTCGGAGGCGGAGTCATGATTTGAAATTTATCTAATTTATTTAAGTTACTGGGTTCTAAATTAAGAAATTATATATATTCGATGATTTTTTTAAGACAAATACATAGTTGAGACCGAGCTATTAATTAATGAAAATTAAATCAACGGCAATATTTATATTTAATCCTTTCAATCCAAATTAGGAGAATATATTCCACATGCATCTGATTCCTTTTTTCTTTAGCATATTCCATTGCATATATACTAGTAGCCATTATTTTTTGGAAATTAACAATTGCATAAGTGACTCATATTGCCAAATAATTTGTGTAAAAGAAAGCAAATATAATATTGTTGAGTAGTGCTGCTCCATTCATTAAAAAATAATCCAACTTTTATCATAAAAATTAAAATCTTCTTTCGTTATATGCCGTAATAAACCTATTATTTATTGTTATTTTCTTCATACTATTATTAAGTGAACCTGAAATATGAAAATTTGAAACCATTCACTGTATGAACACGCAGAAAGTTCCAGCATAATATATTGGAGATTGGAGCACATGTGTATGAACTTCCAGTATATTATACTGGAATTCCAATATATTATGCTGAAGTATTTTCGAATTTTGAATAATATTTTCGTTCAAATTTATTTTTACATAAAAAGTGGCTAAATTTCTATTACTTTTGATACTGTGGCTATTTTTGAATGATCACTTGTAAATCTGACTATTTTTGAATTTCTTCCCAGGCCAACATATGCAAAATATTTGTCTTTCATACACCTATTTATTTTTTAATGATGATTGAATTATGTACTCTCACTTAAATTGATAATTGCTAAGGTAAAATTATTTGATTCGGATTGGGAAAAAGTGTTTTAACTCTTTTTTTCCAATGTATATGAGATGATATTTTCCACAATCTTAAATGTTACACTTAAATTACCCCAATTATTATACATTCAATTATTAAGAAGATACATTTAATCAATTAAATATGAATAATTAGCTTAATCTAACTAAATTGGATTAGCTGTACCACAATTTCAAGTATATTAAAGGCGAATTATGATTTGTACATGACCCACTTAAAACGCAAAAATAGAAATATTTTGGATTAAATTAAGACCTTCTATATATAATAGAATAAGCTTTTCATGTCCTATCTTTTGTAGTAAGGTCAAATTTTTCCCTCAACAAAATTTTAGTAATTAAAAATTAAATTAATCTTAAATTTTTACAACATAATTATAAAAAAAGCATCTTTTTATTGCCCAATTGCTTTTCCTTGAATGAATCGGTATATTCTTGGTTTATTTCCTAAATAATGCTCTATTATTTCTTACAAGTTGTGACTATGAGGTCACGGCTTTTAGTTGTGGAAACAACATCATACAGAAATACAGGGCAAGATTGCTTACGATAGACCTTTGTAGTTCGGTTTTTTTTGTCGGACTCCACGTATAGCGGGATCTTAATATGCCGTGCTACCCTTTTTAATTATTATTTAAAACTTTAATTCCTCAAAATTTTTATTCCCAATTCTAAAAATTTATGATTCAGTTCAACTTGATAACTCGATAAGCTGTATTGACGGAATAAAATTAATTTTTTAAAGGTGGGATGAATGAGATCTCTCCACTCTGATTTCGACCTCGAATTCAAGTTTTGAGAATGAAAAGATTCTTAATATAAAGCAATTCCTTTATAATAAATCTTACGCATTGCAAATTCAAATTAGCCGAACCAATAATTTTGAATATCAGGTGATTATAAAAGAAACTAAACAAACTTATTATCTTAATTTTATTTTCTTATTTATCTAATTATTTCTTGTTTTTCTAATACTTTTTTGCATTATTTAGCTCCTTCCTCTCGAGCTTAGTCCATTTCATTTCTCACACACACACACACAGCGAAATCTGAGTCCACACACACAAAAAATGCCGATAGACACATCCGCCAAGATCTTCGTCGCCGGCCACCGCGGACTCGTCGGATCCGCCGTAGTCCGAAAACTCCACCAATTAGGCTACACAAATATCCTCCTCCGCACACATTCCGATCTCGACCTCACAAACCAATCCGCCGTCGAATCCTTCTTCGCCGCCGAGAAACCTCAATACGTCATTCTCGCCGCCGCTAAAGTCGGCGGCATACACGCAAACAACACATATCCGGCAGATTTCATCACTGTAAATCTCCAAATCCAAACAAACGTCATCGTTTCGTCATTCAATCACAAAGTCCAAAAGCTTCTGTTCCTCGGTTCCTCTTGTATTTACCCTAAATTTGCACCTCAGCCAATTCCCGAAAATGCCCTTTTAACTGCTCCTTTAGAACCTACAAACGAATGGTACGCTATTGCAAAAATAGCCGGTATCAAAATGTGTCAGGCTTATAGGCTACAACATAATTTTGATGCTATTTCAGCAATGCCGACAAATTTATACGGTACAAATGACAATTTTCACCCTGAGAATTCACACGTTTTACCTGCATTATTACGTAGGTTTCATGAAGCAAAAATTAACAACCTAGATAAGGTTGTTGTATGGGGTACAGGTTCACCTTTAAGGGAATTTTTACATGTGGATGATTTAGCTGATGCAGTAATATTTTTATTAGAGAATTACAGTGATTTAGAACATGTGAATGTAGGGAGTGGGCGTGAAGTTACTATAAAGGAATTAGCTGAGTTAGTTAAGGAAGTTGTGGGGTTTAAGGGGGAACTGATTTGGGATTCAACTAAACCGGATGGGACGCCGAGGAAGCTTATGGATACTTCAAAGCTTGTTGGATTGGGATGGACACCTAAGATTTCGCTTCGGGATGGTCTTGTTGATACCTATAAATGGTACTTGGAGAATTATGGCAAGCAATAGTTCAGGTGATTGTTGAATGTTTCCCTGTGTTGTTTTTTTTACTACAAGATATGTGATTGTTATTCTTATTGTTTCGAAGATTATTATAATAAGCTTATGGAAGCTTAGTTGAATTATTGTCTTTTGTATTGGTTTGAGTATTATGTTTATGTTAATTATTTTTTCCGCAGCTCCATTTATATTGAATGTGCTACTCTCAAAGAAATTATGTCGAATATTGGGATAGTTCATTATGAAATGTCTAAAAGCACGGAGCAATTCGTATTGAATTCTACTTCTGGTTGGTGATAAACTAGTTTAATGTAAATAACTATTTTACACACTTGAGAGTTTCTTTTAACCACTTGTGGGAAATCCATCTTGATGTAAAGATATTAGTTTTTTGTTTGGTACTGAAAGTTATCTTTTGCATCTACAAACAGATGTTCATTTATTTAGGAAGAGTGTAAGTACTTCCTTCTGTTAGACTTTGTAAGTTGTGGAATTCAACATGTAGTTGGTGCACATGTGCATTATAGAGAGAAAATGTCCTCTTCCAAACATTCTGTATCACTCTAGTACTGAAAGAAAGTGATAAAGAGTGACCACACAGATTTATTTGGCATGACACAGGAAGCTTCCACTTCCAGTAATCTAGCTCTTGGAATGTGGGGGTGCAAGAAATACTTGTAAATTGACTGTAGGGGTATCTGCTCGAGTCTAAAATCATAACTGAGGTCATACTATTAGTTCCTATTCCGATACCAACCTTTCCTATGAGAGCTGCTATCCGCAATACTAGCTCAAAACTTTGTACCCTTTTCACCACTTCATCTGTACCTTAAAAGCAATTACTTCCTCCGTTCCAGTTTATGTGAACCTATTTCCTTTTTGGTCCGTTCCAAAAAGAATGAACCCTTTCTAAATTTAGAAACAATTTAGCTTAAACTTCCAATTTTACCCTTAATGAGAAGCTTTTATAACCACACAAATACTGTGGACCCCTTTCTGACTTGTTTAGGACCACAAATTCCAAAAGTCTTCATTGTTTCTTAAACTCCGTTCCCAGTAAAATAGGTTCACATAAATTGGAACAAAGAGAGTATAAGCTAAATATCATGTACTTATAGTATTGTTATCATATAGCGTTAGGTAGTTGTGCCAAGTAGGCATATTCTGCTTAGGTTAGATCAGAACAGACATTGCGTGTCACTTTCAGCATATTGGTTGCAGGGTGTAGGCTTTTTATTTTTGGTATTAATCTGCCAAAGGTTCCTATGAGCCGGTCTGCAGTGAGCTTATATGCGCAGACCGCAGTTCACTACTGAAACATATTCTGAAACTCATATATAAATGCTGCTTTGAATTTTAATGTTATCAAGGACATACAGTATTGCGTTCACGAGATAACTTTTCCTGCAGAAAGATCATAACTGTTAAGACACCTTGATCCATTTATGAACATCTCTATATTTCTGTTCTGTTCTTTCAAATAGACGTGTTCCAGGTATATCTGCTGGTCCCGCAAAGTTTCTTGAAAGAGTAGGGTATAGTTTTAAAACACCAAATTATATGGTATTTTTTCAACTACAATTGCTCTCTCCAATGTTTAGACTTTTGCTTATCTTGAGGACTATATCAATATAAAGAAGGCCAAAATGTAACAATTTGAATTTGCGACAGATAAAATGCAAATTATTCATTCAAGTTCTAGACACTTTCCTACAATATATGAAACTCAAAATACAAGAAGCATAAAAATGCTATGAAATCTTCACTAAAAGATGGATATTGACAAAATGGGAGAAAGTGAGGAATTTTATTTTTTCATATACATATGTGTGTAACAGGGATTAAATGTGATTTGCAATCATTGTGTCTCTCTGGTGCTGAAAGAAAACGAAAAAGACAACCATGAAGAATTCTTTGACATGACACAGGAAGCTTCCCGCCTCTCTACCCCTTCGGGATAGGGGTAAGGTCTGCACTACATTCTATCCTCCCCAGATCCTACTAGTGGGATTCTACTGGGTTGTTGTTGTTGTTGTTGACACAGGAAGCTTCCAGAAATGTGGCCTGGATATGGGGTACAAGCGATGGTTGTTGATGCATATTTTTAGTTCCTAACCTGATGCTGATCTTTCCTATGAACTAGCTCATACATGCTAGTAATTGCTCAAACTTTTGTAGCCGATCATTTGTAACTTAACAGCAACTTTAATTTGAATGTCACGCGACTTATTACAAAATCATTCTCATAAATTATTGACTAGTTGTGCTAGAATACATACTGCGCTAATGTTAATTCAGAATAGAGAACTGCATGCCATTTTCAGTTGATTGTATGCTTGACCTAGACTTCCTACGATGGCATTCCTACTAGTATGTCATGTGACTAATCTACAGTGAGCTTATCTGCTTGTATATATGCTGCAGTTGGCCCCTGAATGAATTCTGAATATGCATGTTGATGCTGTTTCTGAATCTTAATGTTACTAAGAAGAAAAACATGAAATATTGCATTCTAATTGGATGATCACTGGTTCCAAGGACCTGCAGATTGCGCGGTCACTGGCCCAAAGTGACCAGCATATTTCTTCAGTGCGGAATGACACAGATGGTGGACTGTGACTCTTATACACCCTAGCTCCCCTCCCCTATGTTGAGTGAGATTAGTGAACTGAATTACTGAAGCCTGATTGAGTTCATATGGTTATTTATTGGATAAGCTATAAGAGATAACATAACGCTAAATGACTTTGTGTTGCTGACATTGGAAACTGTTTATTTCTGTTACTGGTGTTTGTTTCACCATTCACACAAGAAGCTGCTAAAAGGACGAGTATCGATCATTGTTTTCTCTGAAATTGATTTCTTTGCATATCATGTTTATGACTAGGTGACTAATAAACTTCATTATGTTACGATGCATTTATGTTCCATATTTTGAAGAAACTAATTCTTGCTGGATATTTATCTTTGTTCATTTTGCTGTTCAAAAATGGAATGTGATGATGCTTGTTTGTTAAATCTTTGTGCTTCACATCTTTTCAATGGATAGATTGTTGAGGGCTGAAGGTAAAAAAAGTTCAGTTATAACAATGGGCTTGCTTTGTTTGAAAGCTAATTAATGACCTGTTAAGGTACTTGCATTTTTCTAGTGATGGATAAAAGGGGCAAGTGCACTTAGTGCCATTCTCAGGGATGCTTAGAGATTAGCTATTATTTATTTTGTTCGGAAATTTTAAACTAAAAATCTTAACTTCAGAACAATTCAATACATTTTTGTCCTGAAAATTTGAATTGAAAAATTGAAATTACAAGACGCACCAACTAATTTTTAAATAAGCAATCCTTTAGAGTGGCTACCAATTGCCATTTTACTATAAAATAACTAGTAGTATGGTGCTTGTGTTTTGTAGTGATAGATGAGCTAACTAATGTCATGCAAGATGAGAGGAAGATATTTCATGATACATGCTGTTTGCAGACAGTAATGTATTATTGATGTTACCTAACAAAGTGAAAGATAGTTTTCTAGGACAATTTTAAGACCAATATATCATGTGAGTGAATACTAGACCGCTAATGTCCAACATGTCGATAAGATGAGATACGAGAGTGCTATAGAAATACATATGCTAAGTTTATACCAACAACAACTACAAATCTTCCTTAATCCCATACGTGGGATCCAGGGAGGGTAATGTGCATGCAACCTTATCCCTACCCTATAAGACAGAGATGCTATTTTCGATAGGCCTTCGGCTTAAGGAACGATAAAAATAAAGCAACAAGCAATAACAACAGTAATATAATAAGGTAATGAAAGCGAGCGGCATAACAAGTAATAAAGAACTAGGAATAAAAGAATACAAGAATATTACTAGTACTACTAGTAAACTTAGGAGAAACTCACAACTACTTATCAACCCACCACCTTAATCCTCGACCTCCACACCTCCCTATCGCTAGTTATGTCCTCGGTTAGGTGAAACACCGACATGTCCTGACTAATCACCTCTCCCTAATACTTCTTTGGCCTACCCCTGCCCTTCTTCAAGCCCGCCATGGTCAACCTCTCACACCTCATGACGGTGGCATATATATCGCTCCTCTTCACATGCCCAAACAATCGCAATCTCGATTTCCACAACTTGTCTTCCACGGATGCCACTCCCACCTTATCCCTAATAACTTCATTCCCAATCTTGTCTTTCCTGGTATGTCCACACATCCATCTTAACATTCTCATTTCAGCTACTTCAATCTTCTAGACATGGAACTTCTTAACGGGCTAACACTCAACTCCATACAACATAGCCGGTCTAACCACCACCCTGTAGAATTTGACTTTAAGTCTAGGCGGCACATTCTTATCGCAATAAACCTCCAAAGCTAGCCTCCATCTTATCCACTCCGGTTCAATGCGGTGAGTAACATCCTCTTCAATCTCCTAGTTGCCTTGGATTATAGACCAAGATAAAACTGGTGCACTTATATTAGTCATGCAAAATAAAGATGAGACACATTTGATGATGATTTAGTTATAGCTCACTTAGATCTCCAAATGCACATGTTCATAGGTGCAACATTATTCGACAACAATAATATACTTAGTGTAATTTTATAAGTGGGATTTGGGGAAAGTAAAATATACATAGACCTTCTTAACAATGAAGGTAGATAAGTCGTTTATGATAGACTTTCAGCTCAAGGTGCTCAAGTAAAGCATAACCAAGCAGATTTGAACGTAGGTGCAACATCATAATTGCTAAAGCCTAAAATTATGTAGAGGAAAATTGTCTCAAGAGACCTATGATCTCCCTTAGTCAATAAATTAAACTAACAATAGTGCAAATGGATATACGTGATATTTATAGGAACAGGTTTGAAAATAATATAAATAATTAAAAAAACATGAAAAATGGTAACTTACAAAATATGTCAGATAAACTATTTGTCCATCTCATTAAGCTTGTTTCCTTTTTCAATTTTGCAGTCTTGCTTGGTTCATTTTCAAATTTGGCAATAAAACAGAATACGTACAAACTAGTTTTGATCAATGAGGACAACGGCAAATCCATTAGGGCTCTGCAGCAATATTTTTTTGGTTTCCTATTAATTATATTCTTTTGAAACTCTAAAATGCCATATTTTTCTTTTTCTTTTTTCAATTGTTGTATTTGAGTCGGTTTATGTGCGTCTTAAATAAATCCTTATTCTATCATAATTGGGTGTATTTTCCCTCATGAATGTTTGTCATGGAAGTTAATATTGCCAATGCATCCGCACATAAATCGTTTTTTTTTTTTGACATTTCTAGAATTTGGGTCTTTCATAATTTTTAGGTTGGCTATTGTGGGTCCGATGAGAGGTAGAGGCAAAAAATTGAATATCGTCCTAACCTTTTGTTTTATGGCCCTAAAATATCAAAAAACGAGGAACAATCATCGCGTAGCGGTGCCAATTATTCATTAGGTCGTTTCTGATGGGCCAATAAAATTTTAGGTCATTCGAAGCCCGTCGTCCGAATTCATGGAGATGACGTTGACATTAGCACACACAAAATTGGAAATCGTCCTCAGTTACTATTTTATGGTCCTAAACGCCAAAAAAATGAGGAACAACCAAGGCGAAGCTATGACTATTGTTCATTAGGTCGTTTCTGCTGGACCCATAAAACTTTAAGTGATTCGGAGCTCGTCGCCCGTATTAATGACTAATGTTCCTTAAGTCTTTTTTATTGACTGACAAAATTTTAGACAATCCGGGTCCAAACGCTTTAGCCACGCCGGTGGCATGGTAGCACACAAAAGTCTAGAAATCGGGCAGAATTCAAGGTTTATTGCCCTAAAACGCCAAAAAAGAGGAAAAGTCATGGTGAGGCGACAACTAATGTTCCTTAGGTTGTTTTTGATGGGCCGGAAAAATTTAGGTAATTCGGATCCGGGTGCCCGATCCCACATTGGTAGCATGGGGTATAACACACGAAAATTTGAGAATCAGACGGAATTCCAGTTTTATGGCTCTCAAACGCCTTAAAAGGAGTAACGGTCATGGCGAGGCGATACCTAATGTTCCTTAGATCGTTTTTTATGGGCCGACAAATTTTTAGGCGATGCGGGTCCGAGCGCCTAGGCTCACGTCAGTGGCGTGGGTTATATCACAGGAAAATCTGGGTATCGGACGAAATTCCAGTTTTATGGCCCTAAAACGCCAATAAAGAAGGAACGGTCATGGCGAGGCGGTGGCTAATGTTCCTTAAATCATTTTTATGGGTCGAATAATTTTTAGGCGATCGGGGTACGGGCACTTGAGTTAGGGGTGGTCATTCAGTACTTCAGTTCGGTGTTTAAAAATTTCTGATCGGTATTTCGGTATTCAATTTATCAATTGTGTACCAAAGTAGTTCGGTATGGTTCAATATTTCTTATTTTGATTCGGTACGGTTTCTGTTTGATACATTAATGGAATAGATGATATAAATGGAGTGGATAACGATTTCGATGTGCTAATTGTATAGATAATATCCCACATATTACTTTGGTAAATATATTTATCGTGGAGGCATCAGAACATACAGTGATAAAATATTTTAGGAGCCACTTTCCTTGGCCAATTCGCCAGAAAAGCCTCAAATTGAAAGAAGTATGATAATAAAGCAACGATGAGCATGAAGTTCACTAGTGCAACAGAAAAACTCAAAACCATGCGTTTACTGAAGCTTTATCATCCCGTCATAACTCACAAAACTAGTAATCTTCACATAAAAGGGGTCTTGGGCATAGACTAGTTAATGGGTTGGAAAATAAAATATAGTTGGGCTTGAACTTAAAAATTACGGTATTTCAATATACCGAAATATCAAAAACTCAATATCGTATACAGTATCGAGATACCGAAATACCGCAATTTTGTACCGAAATACCAAAAAAACCAAAATCGAAATGCCAAATTAATGCTGTTCGGTTTTTCAAATTTTATGCCCACCCCTAGCCTGAGCTCACGCCAACACACAAAAATATGAGAATCAGGCGGAATTCTAATTTTATAACCCTAAAATACCAAAAAATGAAGAATGGTCATGGCGAGGCGATGATTAATGTTCCTTAGGTCGTTATTGATGGGCCGATAAAATTTTAGGTGATCTGGGTCCGAGCGCACGGGTCGACGCCTGTGATGTGAGCTATAGTACATGAAAATCGGAGAATCGGGGCGGAATTCCTATTTTATGGCCCTACAACACCAAAAAAGGAGGAACAGTTATGGAAAGGCAATGAATAATGTTCCTTAGGTCGTTTTTGATAGGCCGGCAAAATTTTAGGTGATCCTGGTCCGGACGCTCGCGCCCATAACTGTAGCGTGGACTATAGCACTAAAAAACTGGGAATCGGGTGGAATTTCAGTTTTATGGCCCTAAAACGCCAAAAGTTGGAACATTCATGGAGAGGTGATGACTAGTTCGTTTGGTCATTCTCTATGGGATGGAAAATTTTTAGGCGATCGAGGTCCGGGCACCCGGGCCGTGAGAATCGGGCGGAATTTCAGTTTTATGATTCTAAAATGACAAAAAATCAGGAACATTCATGGCGAGATGATGCATAATGTTTCTTAGGTCATTTTTGATGTGTTGGTAAAAGTTTAGGCGACATGGGTCCGAATTCTAGGGCCCACGCCACATGAAAATTCGGGAATAGGAAAATTCCAATTTATGGCCCTAAAATGTCAAAAAAGGAGGAAGGGTCATAGAGAGGCGACGAATAATGTTGCTTAGTCATTTTTGATGCGCCGACAAAATTTTAAGTTATCCGGGTCTGGGTTCCCGGGCCCACCTCCGTGGTGTGGGCTATAGAATACAAAAATGGAAATCAGGTGAAATTCCAGTTTTATGGCCCTAAAACGCCAAAAAGGAGGAACATTCATGGCAAGACGATGTCTAATGTTCTTTAGGTCATTTTTTATGGGCTGAAAAATTAGGCGATCCGGATCTGGGCGCCGGGCCAACGCTGGTGGCGTGGCTATAACACACGAAAATATGGAAATCGGGCGGAATTCCCGCTTTATGGCTCTAAGACGTCAAAAAAGGAGGAACAGTCATGGCGAGGCGATGACTAAAGTTTCTTAGGTCATTTTTGATGTGTTGGTAAAATTTTAGGCGACATGTGTCCGAATTCTAGGGCCCACCCCACATGAAAATTTGGGAATCTGGGAAATTCCAATTTATGGCCCTAAAATGTCAAAAAAGGAGGAAGGGTCATAGAGAAGCGACGAATAATGTTGCTTAGGTGATTTTTGTTGCGCCGACAAAATTTTAGGCTATCAGGGTCTGGGTTCCCGGGCCCACCTCCGTGGCGTGGGCTATAGAATACAAAAATGAAAATCAGGTGAAATTCCAGTTTTATGGCCCTAAAACGCCAAAAAGGAGGAACGGTCATGGCGAGACGATGTATAATGTTCCTTAGGTCATTTTTTATGGGCTGGAAAATTAGGCGATCCGGATCTGGGCGCCGTGCCAACGCTGGTGGCGTGGCTATAACACACGAAAATATGGAAATCGGGTGGAATTCCTGCTTTATGGCTCTAAAACGTCAAAAAAAGGAGGAACGGTCATGGCGAGGCGATGACTAAAGTTCCTTAGGTCGTTTTTGATGGGACAAAAAATGTTTAGGCGATCGAGGTCCGGGTATCCGGGCCATAGGATTCGAGCGAAATTCTAGTTTTATGGTCCTAAAATGCCAAAAATGAGGAACGATCATGGAGAGGAGATGACTAATGTTCATTAGGTCATTTTTGATGGGTCGGTAAAATTTTAGGCAATCTAGGTCTGAGCTCCAGGACCCACGCCTGTGGGGTGGGCTATAATACATGAAAATATGAGAATCATGCGGAATTCCAGTTTTATAGCCCTAAAATACCAAACAATGAAAAACGGACATAGCGAGGCAATGACTAATTTTTCTTAGGTCGTTATTGATGGTCCAACAAAATTTTAGGCGATCCAGGTTCGAGCGCACGGGTCCACGCCGGTGGTGTGGGCTATAACACACGAAAATTCAAGAATTGGGCGAAATTCCAGTTTTATGGCCCTAAATGCCAAAAAAAGAGGAACGGTCATGGCGAGGCGATGAATATGTTCATTAGGTCATTTTTTATAGGCCGCCAAAATTTTAGGCGATTCGAGTCCGAGCACTCTGGACCATACCATTGACGTGGGTTATAGCACATGAAAAAAGGAGGAACAATCATGGCGTGGCAACGACTAATGTCCCTTCGGTCGTTTTTGATGGCCAAACAAAATATAGGCGATCCGAGCCTAGGAGCCTGGGATCATGCCGGTGGCATAGGCTATAGCTCACGAAATTCGTGTTATAACTATTGAGCTTTGACCTACGAGGTATGTGCCTCCCGTGTGCCGTTCAATGAGGCACATTAAGTCGGGTATATAATTATGAGGTCTTCATGAATCTCACCTCGTCATTAGTATTGTAGAGGTTGAAAGGGGATTATTGTTAACGTGAAGCTATTGATGATTCCGTGATTGGCTATGAACAACTATTAAGAAAATAGAGGTGGTGAGTATGGGCAGCCTTGTGTATATTTCAGTTGGTGAGAGACCGTTAGCTTTAGACATTCAGACATTGGCTAATCAGTTCGTGAGGTTGGATATTTCCCACCGCAGTGTTCTAGCTTGTACAGTCGCTCGGTCTTCCCTATTTGAGCGTATTCGGGAGCGACAAGATGATGACCCACATTTGGCGGTCCTTAGGGACACAGTTCGGCACCGCGATGCCAAGCATGTTACAGTTGGAGATGATGGTGTTTTGAGGATGCAGGGTCGGTTATGCGTGCCTAATGTTGATGATCTCCGTGAGTTGATCCTTGAGGAGGCTCACAGCTCCAAGTATTCTATTCATCCAGGTGCAACAAAAATGTACCAAAATTTGAAACAACATTATTGGTGGAGAAGGATGGAAAAGGACATTGTGGATTATGCGGCTCGTTGCTTAAATTGTCAGTAGATAAAGTATGAGCATCAGAGACCTGGTGGTTTGCTTCAGCAGATAGAGATTCCTGAGTAGAAGTGAGAGCGTATCACTATGGACTTTGTTGTTGGGCTTCCATGGACTCAGAGGAAATTCGATGCGGCTTGGGTTATTATGGACAGGTTGACTAAGTCAGCACACTTCATTCCTGTGTCCAGTACTTATACTTCAGAGCAGTTGGCTGAGTTGCATATTCGGGAGATTGTTCGCCTTCATGGGGTACCTGTGTCTATCATTTCTGATCGGGGTAAGCAGTTTACTTCGCACTTTTGGAGGGCAGTTCAGCATGAGTTGGGTACCCGAGTAGAGTTGAGTACATCATTTCACCCTCAGACTGACGGACAGTCTGAGCGTACCATTCCGATATTGGAGGACATGCTCCCCGCTTGTGTTATTGATTTTGGAGGTTCATGGGATCAATTCTTGCCGTTAGCGGAGTTTGCTTATTATAATAGTTATCAGTCAATCATTCAGATGGCTCCTTATGAGGCATTATATGGTAGACGGTGTAGATCTCCAGTAGGATTGTTTGAGCCGGGAGAGGCTCGGTTATTGATTACAGACTTAATTCAGGGGGCCTTAGATAAGGTCAATATTATTCCGGAGAGATTTCGTGCAGCTCAGTCTAGGCAAAAGAGTTATGCTGATCGAAAGGTCCGTGATGTGGAATTCATGATTGGAGAGCGAGTATTGCTTTGTGTGTCGCCCATGAAGGGTGTTATGAGATTTGGGAAGAGGAGTAAGTTGAGCCTTAGGTATTTCGGGTCGTTTGAAATTCTTGATAAGGTGGGGGAGGTAGCTTACAGACTTGCATTGCCTCCAGGGTTATCCTCGGTTCATCCTGTATTCCACGTGTCTATGCTCAGGAAGTATCATGGTGACCCGTCCCACGTGTTAGATTTCAGCTCTGTCCAGTTGGACAAATACTTGACTTATGAGGAGGAGCCGGTAGCTATTTTAGACCGCCAGGTTCGCCAATTGAGATCTAAGAGTTTTCCTTCAGTTCGAGTGCAATGGAGAGGCCAGCCCGTTGAGGTAGCTACTTGGGAGTCTGAGTCAGACATGCAAAGTAGATAACCACCCTTGTTCGCCACATCAAGTAAATTTCTATGTCTGTTCAAGGACGAACGTGTGTTTAGATCGCTTACTCTTTGTGTACGTTATGGAGTCCTAGAGATGGAAATTGTGATGACCCAAGGGGTCATTTTATAAAATTAGCCTTTGTTCCATGATAAATAACCATAAAAAGAGTAAAATTAAATATCTCAATTTGCGTGCGCAGTCCGGGCGTGAAACCGCTAAGCTTTTATGTGAAAATATGAGAAATAGTGATTTTTAGAATTTAAATTTGATAAAAGTTGACTTTGATCAACATTTTGAGTAAACGGACCCGGATCCTTGTTCCAACGATCCCGAGAGGTCCGCTGTAAAATATGAGATTCGGGCGTATGCCCGAAAATGAATTCCGAGGTCCCAAGCCTTAGAAATCAATTTTTGAAAGAACTTATTTTTGCCGAAATGTTCATGAATTAAAGAAAAGAAATAATGCTAAAAATTATTGATATCGGGTTCGTATTTTAGTTCCGGATCCCGATACAACTTTGTTATGATATTTAGAGGTTAATTGTGAAATTTGGTGAAAAACGGAGTTCGTTTGACATGATTCGGACATCCGATTGAGAAATTATGAACTTTAAGAGTTCTTGTTGAAAATGATGAGTTTTGAGGTTTAATTCATAGATTTACATGTTATTTTAATGATTTTATCGCACGAGCAAGTCCGTATGATATTTTTAAACTTGCGTGCATGATTTGTTTGGATCCCCGAAGGCTCGGGTGAGTTTCGGATAGGCCACAGGATGTTTTTGCACTTGAAATAACTACGGTTTCTTTTTTTCTGCTGGTGTCCAGGTATTTGTTCTGTGCGATCGCATAAGCAAGACCGCGATCGCATAGAGTAACTTGGAGGCCTATTTTTTTTTTACACTGGGCGAAAGCACAAGTAGGGGTACGATCGCAATGCACAGCCTGGATCCTACTGTGCGAACGCGGGCCTGACAGTGCAAACGCACTGCTTTAAAAATTAGGCCTGGGGGAGGGGAGGTCTTACACCGTGCGATTGCATTCCTTTCCCCGCAATCGCACAATCCAATTTTCCTTACCCTGTACGATCGCACATCTTTATCCGCGATCGCATAGTTGCCCAACCCAGCTAATATAAATACCTGTTAAAGAACGGGCAGAACACTTTCTTCTCCAAATTTTCGAAGTTCCAGCTCTGAAAATGATTTTTCTTCAGCAATCTTCATCCCCAATTCATAGGTAATCAATTTCAAACCTTGTTCTTTCAATTTCTTTCTATTTTGTATCACTTTTAAAGCAAAAATAAATGATTTTCATGGTAAAAATTTAGGTTTTGGGTAGAATTAGGGAGTTTTGTAAAAATTGAATTTTTATATCAAATTAAGGTCGAATTTCAAAACTAATAGCATATTTGGGTTCGTGGGTGAACGGGTGAATGTAATTTGGTCGAAACTCCGAGTTTAGACCAAGCGGGCCCGGGGTCGGGTTTTGACTTTTTTTTAGAAAACTTAGGAAAAATTATATTTTTCAATAAAGTTAGTTCCTTTATAATTAGTTAATGATATTAAGTTAATTTTGAATAGATTCGAGCAATTTAGAGTTGAATTCAAAAGAAAAAGCAATAATTGAGCGGTGAGTGGCCTGCGGAATTGAGGTCAGTGTTTGGTCTAACTTTGACTTGAGGGAATAGGACTCCCCACTTGTTTGCTATGTGAAATGTATGGGTGTGGTGTATAGGTGTGGTGACGAGTATCTATGCACCACCCAAATTAATTGTTAAACATGATTCCCCCTTCCCGTTCCCAACTTAATTTATTATTGTCCTAATTGTTATATGTTCAATACTGCTTCTATGACTATTTGGCCTTGTTGATCTGTTGTTAGATATTGTTGCGATTATTTGGAAAGAGTTTTGGTTGTTTGAGCGGGTTTCCTTGTGATATGTATAACGATTGAGAGGTTTGGTATTATTTTTACGAATTATATATATTTACGTTCCTGGTGGTTTCATTTCGATAATATTGAGGAAGTTGTGAAAAATGCAGTCTAACTGTTTCGTAATTGTTGAGGTTCACGTGGTTATTGGGTTTCATTGAGTCATTTCCAATTGTTGTTGTAAGTGTGTTAAAGATGTTGGTTGTTCTCTTGAGTTTATCTTAGTATATAAAGACTGAGCTGGGTTGACACCGTTACGGTGTTTACTTATATTCTGGTTGGTTTTATTGTGAAATGATATTGGTTAAAGCTTACGAGCTATATGATTTTCTATTTGAAATTGTGAAAATAACAGTATTGTGAAAGACTTGGCCTGAATTGTGAAAATTTTTTTATGAATAAATTGATATGATATGTCTGGTGGGAGCGGGTTGCACGCCGCAACAAGGAGTGATAAGGGTGGACATATGGGATTGGGTTGCACGCCGCAACAGGAGCAATAAGGGTGATATATTTAGGGAGGAGCAATAAAGGAGGACAGGTGGGAGCGGGTTGCACACCGCTACAAGGAGCGATAAGAGAGGACATTTATATTTTTACTAATTTTCAAAGAAAATAAAGATTTGAAAAGCTAAATTTTTATTTTTACTGTTTTGTTTACTTGAAAAACAAAGATTTGAAACTTCCTATTTTATATTACTATTTTCATATTTTTGCACTACTTTCATTCAAAGATAAAGTTTGAAAACGTGGAAATTGTTGAGGATTGGTTATAGATGCGGCCTGAATGAGGCGGTTGTGTTACTTTATTATTATTTCAGTATTTGAATTGATGTGTTTAGATTTCCTTCCTGTTTTACAATTATTGTCTCAGATACATATTTTCTTGTTCGTGTAGAATTATTTTATTGTGTTATCGTATATATATTAATATCACATGTTTATTGTTAAACCCCTGTCTTAGCCTCGTCACCACTTCGCCGAGGTTAGGCTCGACACTTACTCAGTACATGGGGTCGGTTGTACTGATACTACATTCTGCACTCTTTTGTGCAGATCCAGGTACTAGCCAGCAGTAGAGATTTTAGAGCAGCCATCTATTTATTCGGAGACACGAGGTATATATGCCGACGTTCGCAGATCCCCAGAGTCTTCTCCTATTTTTATAAAACTATTTTAGTATATTCAGAACAGTTACACCATTTCTTTCGGCCATTAGTTGTAGTATTTTTTAGTAGTTCATGGATTGTGACACCAGACCCTGGTGTAGTCTTAGAGTTGTTTATAAAATTATTTTGTGATTCGTTTTATTTAAATGGTTATTATTATTATTATTTTATTTTATTGTTGTTGGGAATTATTCTAATTAAGTTCCTTTGGAAGTTATTTATTTGTGCTTAAGTAATAAATTAAGGAAATAAATTATGCTAGTTCTAACATTGTCTTGCCTAGCAAGTGTGGTGTTAGGCGCCATCACGATCCCTGAGGTTGGAAATTTGGATCGTGACAGAAAATCTAGCAATCGGACGGAATTTCATTTTTATAGCCCTAAAACGCCAAAAAAGGTCGAACGGTCATGGCGAGGCGATGACCAACGTTCCTTAGGTCATTTCGAATGGGTTGGCAAAGTTTCAGGCAATCCGAGTCCGGGAGCCTGGGCCCACGGCCGTGTCTTGGTATAGCACACGAACATCTGAGAATCAGGCGGAATTTCAGTTTTTTGGCCTTAAAACGCTAAAAAATGTAGAATGATCAGGCGATGACTAATGTTCCTTAGGTTATTTTTGATAGGCTGGTAAAATTTTAGACGATCCGAGTTTCGAGGCCCAGGCCCACGCCGGTGGAACAAATTTTAAAATCGGCGCGAATTCAATTTTTGGGCCCTAAAATACCAAAAAGAGCAACGGTTATGCCCAAGCCATGACTATTGTTCATTAATTCATTTTTTATGGCCCTCGCAAAATTTTAGGCGATTCGAATCTGGTAACCATATTCATGCAAATGGCATGAATATAGCACACGAAAATTAAAAATCGACAAATTTTAATTTTTTGACCCTAAAATATCAAAAATAAAAAAAAGGATGAACGGTCATCTCGTAGCCATGCGCAATTTATTGAGTCTTTCCCCTTGATAGAATTGATCCTTAATGGGATTGTCCATGACTTATCATTAGATTGAACAAGTGACAGGGGTATTTTAGGCAAATGGAAAATGGGTACCATCATTATAATAAGATATAATTTGATCTCATACAAAAATTATTACGTTGAATTATAAGACCTCATGTTATTGGTTATTTTAATAAATAAAAAAGACATACCACATCAAAATAGAGTTCCAAAATCCAACCAAATAATGTTTTTGGATTTTGGTTATGAAGAGTCATTGCTTATTCTTTTGTTTTATTGAAACGGGCATGATTTTCCTAGACTGTTGGCTTGTCTAAAGACCTTCACCGCTAAAATATCTTACATTTTTTTTTTGTTTCTCATTCCGTGTCTGGTATTTATATTGGGCCCGATTAAATTCTAATTCGCGCCGGAAAATCTCACACTGGGGTAAAATGCTCCCTAACAAAGATGACTTCATACCCAAGAATTCGAACCCGAGACCTCTAATTAAGGATGAAGAACTACTTACCATTCCACCACAACCCATGTTGGTTTCTCACATTCTACTAATCCTTACGATTGAGCTGAGTTTAGCAATTTTCTTATGAAAATCTATATTTAATATTTTCTTATAAAAATTTATATTTAATATTTTCCCGCACGCGGGTACGAATACTTGTTATTTAAATGGACGATATGGTTTCAGTCTGCAAATTTGGCAGTTCACTAAGCAAATTATTTATTTTTTATCATTAAAAATAATTTCAAAAATTTACCTTGTCTGGAATTCGTTGTTTATTTATCCATAGTGAGTAAATTTCTGGCCTGTTTGATTGACAAATAAATACTGCAAACGTTGATCAGATCAGAGCACTCAAATGCATCGACTTTTGCAGTTATTTTAATGCCGAAAATTAACTTTACATTATTAAAAGAATTGTCAGCTCCTACAATCAAAATTTTAAGCTCTTGTAAATTTTCTACTCTTGCTTTTTTAAGTTCTTGATATTAAAAAAAGGACCACAAAAAAAAAAAGAAGAGGTAAATGACGTCTTAGTATAGAAGTTTGAATCCTTTACCATTTTGTAACCCAAGCTTTTATTACTTTTAATCAAGACTAGATTTTGGAAAGAAAAATTATTTAAAGACTAAATATTTGATATATTGGAAAATCAATAAGATAATTTGGGAAACGAATATTCATGGCAAAATTACACATTTGGCAGATCACTCTAAATAATTACATGCGCTAGCCAAATATATATCAATTAATGTATAAAATATATGCGTTCTACCGGTATTATTTTATATATATGTTTTGCCAGGTTATTATTTTTAGATGCGGAGTTAGGATTTGAACCTTATGAGTTCGTGATTATAATCCATTTAAGTTATTGGGTTCTAAATTAATAATTTATACATATTTATTAGATTTGTTAATAAAAATACAGGATTTGAATAAAAGCTATTGCGTTCGGTCGAACCTGCAATCAACACAGTAAAATCACCCATGATTATTTTGGGAGCGACTATAAAATATATATATTTTCCGTATTAGGGCAAATCGCTCAAAAATAATTACACGCGCTATAATTTATAAACCCGAAAATGTTAAACTCGAATTAAATTCTCAAATTTTGGCTTACATACCATTCACAAAAACAAGTAGAGAAACAGGGAACAAATCTACCCTGAATCAAACACAACCAAAGGGAGTTTGAGAGTAAAGAAAGTAACAAAAACAAAATATAATTTTGTAACTTTCACAAAAGACAAAAATCCAGACACAAAATTATCTTACAAGATCACAATAGGTCAAGAAATGAAATATTTCATGGAAAATTCGCACTCAAATTATGGCCCCATTAAATCACTAAGAGAAGTAGCAAAAAGACAGAAATAAATCACTCCCAAATTCACGTGCATTAAAAAAAACAAAATGCCAAATTATCAAACCAAAAAAAAGAATTCCAATACATTGATATGATTTGATGATAAATAGAGTACACTTTCATACAACTTCCCTATGCACCACATTCTCACATCCCACATATCCATCATATCTTCTTCTTCTTTTCGGAATAATTTCACGGATAGTTATTCAACTTTTATGTTAAACATAATTGGTCGAGGAGTTTTTGGTTCTAAGGGAATAGATTGTAATTGGATACAAATACTCTAAACTAGTAAAAATAGTACGTGCTAGCTAGTTTTCGGACTGATCATTCAAAAATAGATAGCATTTGCAAAATCATTATAAAATAGTCACTATTTTACTGTAACAGGGGCCGGTCCAGCATAATATACTGGAGATTGGAGCACATGTATATGAACTTCCAGTATATTATGTTGGAATAGTTCCAGTATATTATGCTGGAGTATTTTTCGGATTTTGAAAAGTATTTTCGTAAGATTTATATTTACATGAAAGTGGCTAAGTTTCGATTAATTTTAAGACTGTGACTATTTTTGAATGACCATTTGTGAATTTAGCTATTGAATTTCTCCCTCTAAAACGAGTAGGGAGGTATGAGAAGCAACTTCTTTAATCTACTTGTTATCGGCTCTAGGTAGAGGCGGGCCGATGTTGTAAAGAGAGGGGTCGCTGCCACACGAAAAGTAACACAAATTTTTCATGTGTGTTTTAAATTACATAACAAAACTATTTTACGGTTTAGTGAATAAAAAGTTTACATGTACCAAAAAAATTAAATAGCCTATGCTAATTATACTATGTTGTCCTACTCAAGCAAGTGTAAACCTAGTAATTTCACCTACTAGCTTTTTGTTGTGTCACCATCTCTCTGTTCAACTACCCCACAATCAAGATCCAAATTTCGAAAAAAAGAAAAAGAAGACAAAAATTGAAATAAAAACAAAAAGGGGAAAACAATAACTATTTAGCATAAATTGATGTTTTTAATTCCCTTTTTAATGCATATAAAACAAACAAAATGAATATATTTGAGCAACTGCATCAAGTAGTAATATATTGCTGATGCTGCATAATTAAATTTAAATGTATTTTTTTTTCTTCTTAAAAATGGGCCAAAGATAAATATAATTAATTCCAAATTTTCTACAATAACAATAAAAACCAAAAGGCAATGTAGAAAATTAAAGTAAAAATCAAGATCAAAATGATATACAAAAAGGTACCATTAAGAGAAAGATTGAGCCGTCCCCGCCAATATCACCACCACAAACCACCACCCTCCGCCGCCAACCGCCACCGTCAGCCGCCGTCGACCACCGTGAATCAAGAACAAATGGAACAACACTTTAAGAAATCCATTTCAAGCAGAAAAAGTTGAAATTTTGAACCCATAAAGTAGCTGGAAATAAAACCAACTATCTGCATTTGCATTTGCAGTTGATCTACAAACATTTTGTTGAAATCTACAAAATCATAATCCACTGAAACACGCATTGCACACAAGGTGTTTGCTGTTTTTCCCCACTCGTTATTCCTCAGCTTCCAGCACCAGAATAAAGTCCTACATAGTATTAGGACAAGAAAAAAATATGAGATTTTTGAAGCTCCCCATCTTCAAGAAACTTAAATGGGTCTTTCATTTTGTCTTTTTTGATACATTTTGGGTCAAATGAATGTTGAAGGTTACCAACGACAACAACAAAATCTCACAAGTAATAATGGGTACGTAGACTTTACCCCTACCTTGAGATAAAGCGGTTATTTTCGAAAGATCCTCAACTCGAGAGGATGAATAATGTTGAAGGTTAAACCAAGAAAGTTAAAAACTTGGGCTTTGAAATGGTGAGATGGTAGCATAAATATTGCCCTAAAACTTACCGTTCGCACCGTAAAAAGTCCACTATTACAGTTTAACCGCTTTGATCAAAGAGGACTTTATTTCACGATATTAAATCGGAGACTTCTTGTTAAAGATGAAAAAGTGTTTACCATTTCGCAGTACACTTTCATGAATAGTTTCTCTTTGTTTTCTTTTCTCCTTCGATGGTTTTTGAAAAGGGGGCCTTAATTTGATGAGAAATATTGTCCTAACCTTAAAAATCAGAAGTAAAAATGTCTTTCAGTTGTTGTAATGTACTACTGAAGTCTATAAGGAATTAGGGGTAGGAAGAGAAGGGGGCAAAAGAAGAAGAGAAAGAAGCTTAAGCAGACAGCTCAGGACATAGAAATGTTTTGCATTGTGTGTGTTTGTGTGATTGTATATGTCTATTCCCAACACAGTGAACGTTTGTCTTAAACAACATAATGAAGCCAAAGTAAATGATACATGAAAAATAGTGTTTGCTTTTGTGTGTACGGTTGTTTTGGGCATGGGCTTCACATTGATTGCCAATAAAACCCCATGTCCTAAATTCCCTCCATTAAGTTCCTAAAGTACATAAGATTGGATATTTAACAATTTGCGCGCACTTAGTTTATGTTATCTCTTACAAAAGATCCTAGGGGTATCGGTATCGATAGAGGCGGATCCATTATTTCAAGAGAATAACGCCCTGTTGTGAAGAGTATGGGCGGATCCAGCGTATTGATGTCGGGTTCAATTGAACCCAGTACTTTCGACGTGAAACATAAATTTATATTTAATAATTATCTAAAATAGGAACAAATAGTAGATATGAACCCATAACTTTAACAATATAATAGGTTCAATACTAAAATTTTTAGAGATTGAACCCATAAATTTAAATCTTGGATCCGCCTCTGGGAAAGAGGTAGGTCTAGAATTTACATTTGACGGGTTTAACTTTAGTCTCGTATATGAATCCACTACACTTTTAAAATTATAGCTTCAAAATTATATTCTTTTTAAAATTTTAATAAGTTTCACATATATATCTATACTCCGTACCGAAAACAAAATTGTTCGGCGTGGGATTTGAACTACCAATGTCACTTGTAGAGATGCACCCAATAATAATTGCTTTATAGGAGTCGTTGAACATGGGTGCACACACATATATTTAAATAATTTTGAAGAAATATTACATTGTTATACATGATTTAAGGAGAATCAACAAAACCAAGTTATACATGGTTCACGTGAACCCATACCCCTTGACCTAGATACGCCACTAGGTATCGAGTCGCTTTGTTCATCAAAATGTTTCCTATTATGTACATATGTATATGTATATATAGAGTTTAAGTCGGAAGTAACGATTAGCTTCACTTGAATCTACAAAACTTGCTCTAAATCTATATATGTCAAATGCAGCTTCAGGATTTTAAAGTTTATGGATTCTTATAATAATATTAAGTCAATACACTATAATAATTAGGTTTACATTTAAATATTTAGTGAATTTTATTGATGCACATATAAAATCTAGACAAATGCTATTGGGTTCTCGTGAACTCTCGAATCTCATACTTGGGCAAACAACAACAATATAGTCAGTAATATTTCACACTGTGGAGTCTGAGGGATAGTGTGTACGCAGACCTTATCTCTATCTTATGAGAATAGAGAAACTAATAACTCTCGGCTCAGACAAGCATAAACACCACATTAATAAAAATATAAAAAAGAAAACAATTTGTTACATCCTCCCACCCACAAAACATCTCAAGGAGAGTAAATGTTGTCACTTAACCTCTTACTTTTCACCTCCAAGAAAACACCCTTGGGTCAATTTCCCAAAGCAAAACAAAGAAATAAAAGCAAAGTGAGAGGAAACCCACTTTTTCACTTCATACCTTACTTGCCTCAAAAGTCCAATTCCCAGTATATCTAGATTTGCACAAGCAATCTCTGTCTTATTTTCTTTCCTTTATTTAACATTTCATTAATGACAAATTGTCCTTTCTACCTCCCTAGATGCTGATGCAGAGAAATAATTTAATCCGAAACATATTACAGAAAATATTATATTAGATGATATCATAATCCTTTGTTTTAATGCTCTCTTCAATTCATTTTAATTAATTTTTTAATTATTTGTACACATATTAAGAAATTCACCATTTATCATTAGTTAACAATAAAATTGATTATAGTAACCTTAATTTTGTTCATTACAAATATAACAAATACTCATAGAATCGTTACTCCAAGGATAACTTTGAAAAAAAGAAGTACTCCTTTTTTAAATCAAATATTATGGACCGCAAAAAAAAAAAGTTAATTAAAGTGAAGCGGAGAGAGTAGCATTTTTTAATCTATATAATACCTATACTTGTGTTAGTTATACACCTTATTCACAATACTATTTTTATTCATAGCAAATCACGACATTAGTAATATCATAGTATTTAATACATGGATAAGCATATGAAAAGACAATAATACCCTTTCAAAACCTTTTCAAGATGCTCTCTACAAAATGTGGAAGTAGTTTTATAAACAGACAATTTTTTTTAAAAAAAAAAATATGCAATTCATATTATTTTTAATATACCAAATCAACCGGTTGATAAAAAATAATTTCACCATAATTATTCCAGTATAAATAATTCTACCATTACTAATCTATCATTGCTAATACATTATATTCTGTAATATATTTATACGCTATACTAAGCTCTTATATTTTTTTGAAAAAATCTTTTTACAATATGTTAATAACACTAATTCAAACTGTATTTTGCAGCTTTTGAGTAATGTATATTTTATGTAGTACAAGTATTTTATGAGAGAAGACCTGACTCTACTGACTCAATTGGCATCAACTTCAAGAAATCAATTTTTCTGATTTTTTATAAGTTTTTATCGTTTAGTTTTTTTAATTTTATATAATTACTTTATGTTTCTCGAGACTATCACCAAAGAAAACTAACACTACCTTTACCCAAGAATACTGTTTTTGTGGCCTAACATTCGTTTGTGGATTCTAGGGGAAGGTGTTTAATTTATAGCAGCTAAAATTGATTTTTAATTAGCTGCTTTTCCCAATAATAACTGGGCTTTGTTGACTCTTTTTAGTCAAATATAATAAGTGTCTGTGGGCCCCGATTTTCAAACTTGGTGGTCCCACTAAGTAACTTTCAGTTTTTTAATTTTCCTTTTAAACACCGATAATGTTATATTTATTACAATTATCAGGTCGTCATAAAAAAAATTAAGAGATCTTTACGTAACTGTCACAGTTTTAAAAAAAATATAATAATTTTTTAGCACGAAACCCAATATTGCAGTTGTGGCAGAAAAATATTTATATTTGTAGCACACAATTCCATAAAATAGAAATATTAATTAATCCTTAAACATAAGCAATTTGAATGAAAAGTCAATAATTATTTATACAAAATTCATGCCATTTTTTCTCTTTATCTATTAGCTTTCCTTCTTTTTTCTCATCTTCATAATTATGTTTCCTATCGAAGCCAATATATTTTCTAAATTTGTTACATTCGTTTTCTTTTTAATTATTTTTCTTAAGTTTTTCTCTTCCTTCTTTCTTTCTTTCTTAACATAAAGATCTTACTTTGATAATAACGTGTACAAAACGTATATATAAAAAATATACATTGATTTAACACATATAAAACATATAAAAAATATACATAAAAAATACATCTTCAATTAAGATAACCCTTAGACATGTAAAATATACATAAAAAAATATATCTTAAATTTAATTAAGATGGCATATACTTATACAAAAAAATATATACATAAAAAATACATCCTGAATTAAATGGCACTTGACATATACAATATATTTGAAATATACATGAAAAATACATCTTAAAATAAGGTGACACTTTACAAATTAATATACAACAATTATATACATAACAATACATTTTGAATTAAAGTGATACTTGATATACAAAGTATAAAAGACGTATAAATTAATACATCTTGAATTTAGGTGACATTCACATATTCTCCTAGATTTTTAAAAATGGAGTGAAGAAGATGAATGCTGGAAAGGGCGAATGAAGATGGACAAAAAAAAATACTTCCTGTGATTAGTGAGTCAGTTAACTTATTAAAATATTAAATTTAATTTTTATAATATGCTAATAATGAAAAAGAAAATGCTCTTTATGAAATAAACTATAAATGATGCTAATTTTTAAAATAATAGTTAAAAAAGGATCAAGCGTGTAAACAAGTCAAAAATTAATTACAAGTAATGGTTGGTAAAATAGATTAATAACCTGAAAAAATAAGATAAGTTTCTTGATACAATACCTTAAAATACTTTAAGGGATCGTTTGTTTTGAATACGGTTTATGTCGGGATAAGTTATGCTAAAATTAATTATTCTGGTATTATTTTTAATTCATTGTTTGGTATATTTTATTAAAAATGACAATTGGATAATTTCTAATAAGAAGATATAAGTTATTCCGACACTAATCACCCCACCCTCTACAAGGTACAAAATTATCCCGGTATTAATTTTAATCCCGAGATAACTTATACCAGGTTTGCTAACTAAACAAAGTATTAAGGTGATATAAAATTTTTATATCAACACTATACCTTATTATACCTCATACCAAACGACTCCTAATAGTATAAAAATTTTAAGATTATTCAGAGAAGGGTCGGACCACAAGGGATTATTGTACATAGTTTTACCTTATATTTTTACAAGAGATTTTTTCCATGACTCGAACCCCTAACCTCCTAGTCACATAGCAACAACTTTTCTAGTTACAGCAAGGCTTCCCTTCTGTCAGCCTATATAAGTTTTAAAAAAGTTGAATACATTTTGGGAGGGTGTGAATAGGAACCTTGGAACAATAATAAAATTATCTTTATGTGAATTATAGATCACGGGCTTGAGTAGCCAATAATATTTACATTAGAATACAATATCTATATCACACGCTTTGGAGCGTGACTCTTCCCTAGAATTTAAGTAAGCACAAAATACTTTGTGCTCCGAACTACTTGTATTTTGGCAGGGTGACAACAGTATAAGGGAAGGTAAAAATTTAAGAAGACTGGCCATGTTTGTTTGTTTTTCCTACCCAATTTAAATTAAATATCTGCCAGAACAGTTTCAACAACTGGGGGTTCATTTATTATGATGTGAACTCCTATATTATTATGGTTCTGTGGGATAACGTTTGTTTTGATGTGAACTCCTACAATTTTGTATGATGTGAACTCCTACAATTTAAACTAAACTTTTTTTCTTTCTTAAATTTTAAATCAAAACAAACGTTATCACACAAATTTAAAATTTAAGAAAGAAAAAAAGTTTAGTAAATTTTTTATTAAATATTAAATATATATAAATTATTAATTTAAAATTCAGTAACTAATTAAGAAATTATTTGGTTACTAGAATAAGAACATTAATCCTAAAATAAAATTTAAATTGTATTTATCTCAAGTTTAATTATGTTTATTAGCTAATATTTTTATAAATTTTGTACCATATTAACGGTATATCCCATATTGGATATGGGATAACAATCCGAGGATTATAATCTTAGGATAATTAATCCCTGAATTTTTCATTTTGCAACCAAATGAAGACTAAAAGAATTAGAATTTCAAAACTGATACACTTCACATTATGACTTCATCTCTAGCTGAGTCCTAACTTAGATAGACATCCATTATAAACATGTGATAAAAATAGTATTCCCTCTATGATAATTATGTGGCATCCTTAGAATATTGAAAGTCAAACTTTTTATTTTGACCGTAAATTTGGATATATAGTCTTTATGTTTTTTGACATGAAATTAACATATTTGAAAGACATATATGAAATAATCAAGATCAGTACTACCAATTCTCATAAAGAAATGCTACTTTAGAGGTTAGTGTTGGGAGCGTGTGAACAAAGTCTCACACGGAAAGGAAAAGAAAAATAAGTTACTAGTTGGATACTCGTAATGGTGTGAGGTCTAGTGGGGAAAGTCGTGCGGGTTTGACCCAGAACGGACAATATCACAACATGCTAAGAGTATTTTTGAACTGTTTTGGCCCCACAACTGGTATTATACAACCAATGGTTTGGCGGTCCGAGTATGGAGATGGCGAACTGACGGCGTAGGACCCGACTTAGTGCCTTTGCCCGTCTATGGGCCGGTTCACTACCTTTACCCATAGCTTCAAAGACGCATACACAACCTCTCTAGGGCTTCGGTGACCGTAGATACTCGGATCATGTTGGTGGCACACTAATCTCCAAATTAGCCCATAAACGGTGATGGTTCATGTGGAATTTAGTTCAAGGAGGAGATTGTTGGGAGTGTGTGAACAAAATCCCATACGGAAAGAAAAAGAAACATAAGTTACTTATACGGAGTTGGATACTCTTAATGGTGCGAGGTCTTTTGATAAAAAAACGTATAAATTTGACCCAAATCGAATAATATCAAACTATGTTATCATTACTTTTAGGTGGTTTTAACCCAACAGTTGGAACTAAGAGCATGATGTTGTAATTGATTGCTGGTTTAGTACTACCAATTCTCATATACCAAAGTAGAACTCAAGAAAATGATAGAATCTCAAAGACTATATAAAGCAAAGAACCCTATATGGAGAAACCCAAAAATAGACACTAATGGACATCTGAGACTGAATTCAATATAGTATATGATAATATTCAGACAAAAACAAAAGAAGTGTAAATGAATATGCACAGATATCAATCCTTTTCACTGCACATTTTTCACATATCAAACCCTACTTTTCTGCATTTATCACTGCCATCTACAACATGGATTACATAATTTTCTACCCTCGAACTTCGCTTTAAATTTGACGAGTTCAACCTTTTAGTGCCATAACACTTAATATATTATTAATTTTCACATATATATATATATATATCCATGTTACATATATTCCTTGAGCCGAGTTTGTATCGGAAACAATATCTCTACCTTCACAAGGTAGGAATAAGGTCTGCATACATACTACCTTCCCCAAATCCCACACGTAAAATACACGGGATATATTGTTATATCTATACTACATATTGAAAATACAGATAACATGTATATAAAATTTTAATGAATCAAGAAGAAAGTGTAAAAGGGAAATGAGGAGTACCTTTCATATTTCCATTAATAGAGGCAAGAAACTTATTCATGGAGCCATACCAAACTTTCTTATTTGTTTACAAAACTTGTTGTGTTTGGACACTAAGAAAAGAAATAGTAGAAGAAGAAAGAGGAGAAAAAAAAAGAATATATAAAGAAAAGAATTGATAAGAAAATGAAGGGACAAAATAATCTTTGGAAAAAGAAAAAGGGTTGCATATCTTTTACACTTTACAGTGGAATTGATTTTCTTTCTATTATTCTATGAAACTTGGGATATTTTACTCTTTCTTTTCTTCACTTTCCTTTAAAACCTGGAGAATTTAAAAGCTGACAAAGGGTTGAGAAGCTTTTTGGTGAAGATGCTTTTGCAGATTTGTAGTCTGAGGAAAGTTGAGCAAATGGGAAATTAAAAGAAATAAATTAATTTGTGCAAACTAGATCAAAAGTTATGCATCTTTTATATTTTCAGCACAAATCATTTTTGAGAAATTTGTATATTTAGTCGTTCCAAAATATAATAGCCGGCAATATATATAATTGTTTGTATATATACGTATTATATTATACAATATACAATTTTTATACACTTTTTGACTAACAAATGAAATTAATTTCGGTCGAGCGTCTAATTTTATATTTTGCCTTATTATTCATAAACTTATTTTGAAAATTATATGCACATATGTAATAGGGAAAAATTAATTTTGGAACGTCGAAGATTGGGTCAACTATCATGATAATTTCAAAATTAATAGTCATTAACATATGTAACTTTTTGTATATTATATACATACAATATACATATTTTATACATTTTTTGGCTTGTGAATGCAATTAAATTCAGCTGACTGATCAATTTTATATTTTGCCTTATTATTTTTGGTATCATAAACTTATTATATGCATAGATTCAATGGGGAAAATTAATTTTATAACTCGAAGGGGTTAATTGTCATGGAGTAATTTCAAAATTGTAGTAAAATTATTCTTGTTATGTCGTTTTTATTTATTTATTATTAAATAGGCATAATTATGGGGAAACAAAAAAAAAGTTATGTTACTAATGAGGTTTGACGCGTCACCTCATATATAAAAGGGAGGAAATTCAACAATAAAAAAAAAAATCTGAATTAACTCTTTTTTTCTACTATCATATGCTCTTACCATAAAGTTTTTGAAACAATTAATAATTCAGATTATGAACTAATTTGACCTACTTTTAATTCAAAAATTGTCTATTCTGAATTGCAGATGCAATGATGAAATAGAGATGAGTATGTGAACTTTCAATTACTCAATCTTCGAAAAGAAAGACAGAGACAAAAAGAGCAAAAGCAAATGAAAACTCAACCAATACTAGAAATTACAAACCAAAGCCTACAAATTTGGATAAAGCATCGAATCTCTATATCTTAGACATAAAAATGAGGTAGTTCTTTTTTTTTTGTCCGATATTTGTTGCGGGGCATTTGTCTAATCCAGATTCATATTACATGAGTAGAGATTGATCCAGAATTTGAAAACATCGGGACACATGAACAAATTGTTCAACTAATGCCTTATCGGACTCTTAATCTTAAGGATTTCGGACAAAATATATAGTTGTTTTTAACACACACACATATAGTGTGTGTGCGCGCACGTACATATTTAGAATTTTTAGCTAAGGTTAATGACGTCCGATAACCCCTTTTCTTTGTACATAGGCCCGGTTTTGTACCTAAGGCTCATTAAAGGGGAAAGAGTATCCTATCCGAAATCTTTTCATTCTTAATACCGGAAACTCAAGATTTTTGGTTAAAATGGAGATCTTATTCATCTCATTACAATCGTTAGGGGTACAAAAATTAATTATTTCTTGAAAATTAAAAAAAATATTCATTCAAAAAGAAATAGAGAAAGAAAGAAAGCAAAGCAAGAAAAAGAAAGAAGATTGGCCCAAAAAGCCATTTCAGAACTTTTCATAATGAAAACACTTTTCTTTAGTAATCTTTTATTGCTTTATAAGTAAAAACATTTGGACCACTCGCACACTAGAACCTGCAGTAGTATATATAGTCAATGTTAAAAAGCAGCCGTTATTTCTGACGTTAATTTTTTTTTTTTCAAAAAAGGACGAAGATAATTTTTAAAAATTAAAAGACTTAAAAGAGTGTGATCTAGAGGTCAATAAATGAGTTAAGAATTATAAGTTTTCAGGTTTAAATTTAATAGAGACAAAAAATATGTAATTTTTGAATATGCCTAAATATTAATGGATAAAATTATTCGATATTTATGCTAATGGGGATAGAAAATCGTGAAATTTATCGAAGTATGAGAGATCTGGGGTCGAGTACTGGATATGAAGTCGTCTTTGTTAGCGAGCGTTGTATTTCACACTATAGGAACTTTCGGCTGGAATCTGAATTTAGTTTGACCCTAATTCAAATATCGGACACCGAATAAATAATCAAAAAAATAAAAAAAAATAAAAAGACAAAAGGAAAATAAAATCAAGGTAAAAGTCATAAGTGGGTAAAGATGATTTTGATATGATTAGATCACGTTATAGATGAAGACTGTGACCACGTTGCCGTTCTCTATTCTTTTTGAGTCACGTGAGCCAAAGACTCTCACTTTTTCTTTTTGGAATTGTAAGATTTTGTAAAATTATGTTAATTTATTGATATTCTATAATTATATGATGTAACGACTTGGCCGGTCGTTCCGTGAGATTAGTCTCATTTTCTTGTTTCTGCTTTATCATGTGTTGTTTGGCTCAGTTATGTTGTGCGGGGTCGGTTGGTCCGGGTTTAGAGTGGTCATGGTGAGAAATAAGACACTTAATCTCTTAAGTTGGCCTTACGGTTAGAAAAGTCAACAGGAAGTTGACTATTAGGTAAACGACCTCGGAATGCGAATTTTAGGACTCAGATAGCTTCGTTAGGTGATTTGGGACTTAGGAGTGTGTTGGAATATGGCTTGGAGGTCCGGAGTAGAATTAGACTTGAATTGGCGAAATTTAGTTTTGGCAAGTTTCGGTCGGCATTAGAAAATTAGCTATCGGGGTCGGAATGAAATTCCGAAAGTTGGAACAGGTTCGTGGCGTCATTTTGGATGTGCGTGAAAATTTTCAGGTCATTCGGACGAATTTTGGGTAGTTTCGACATCGTTGGTGATTTTGGAAAGTTTGAAAATCCTTAGGCTTGAATCATGGGTTGATTTGGTGTTTCGGTGTTATTTTGGGTGTTCCGACGGTTCGACTAAGTTCGGGTGATCATTTGTGACTTGTGTGTACCATTAGTTGAGGTCCCGAGGTCCTCAGGATGAGTTCAGATGGTTAACTGAGGAGTTTTTGGCCTTAGAAGGATGCTGGTGTGATATGTTCTGTGATTTCCGCAGATGCGGAGGAGTGGCCGCAGGTGCGGTCACCACAGGTGCGAATTGGGCATCGCAGGTGCGAAAATGGCTAAGGGGGAGAAGGACCGCAGATGCGGACGATTGGCCGCACCTGCGAAGTCGCAGGTGCGGTAGATGAAGCGCATGTGCGGAGTTGACCTTTTAATGAAATCTCGCAGGTGCGCACCTGGGACTGCAGGTGCGAGAAATGTTTCGCAGGTGCGGTGGTCACTGGGCAGAAAGTATAAAAGGATGCCTTCGCGAATTTTCTTATATTTCACCTTTTTTTAAGACGGGTGGGTATTAGCTCGTGTAGTTTCCAAGTCTTCTCCTTATGACCGTATCGGAGAGCGCAAGTATGATGACCCACACTTGCTCGTTCTTTAGGATAGGGTCCGACGAGGTGATTCCAGGGATGCAATTACTGGTGATGATGGGGTTTTGAGGATGCAGGGTCGGATTTGTGTGCCCACTATGGATGGGCTTAGAGAGTTGATTCTAGCAGAGGCCCATAGCTCGAGGTATTCCATCCATCCGGGTGCCGTGAAGATGTATCAGGATCTGAGACATCATTATTGGTGGAGGCGGATGAAGAAGGATATTGTTGAGTTTGTAGCTCGGTGTCTCAACTGTCAGCAGGTCAAGTATGAGCGCCAGAGGCCAGGTAGGTTGCATCAGAGGTTGGATATTCCAGAGTGGAAGTGGGAGCGGATCACCATGGACTTTGTAGTTGGGCTCCCACGAACTTCGAGGAGGTTCGACGCTATATGGTCATTGTGGATCAGTTGACCAAGTCCGCGCACTTCATTCCTGTTGGTACTACTTATTCTTCAGAGTTGTTAGCTGAGATTTATATCAGGGAGATTGTCCGATTGCATGGTGTTCTAGTTTCTATCATTTCTGACAGAGGTACTCAATTCACATCTCAGTTTTGGAGGGCCGTGCAAAGAGAGTTGGGTACTCAGGTCGAGTTGAGCACAACATTTCATCCTCTGATGGACGGACAGTTCGAGCGCACTATTCAGATTCTGGAGGACATGTTGCGTGCTTGTGTCATTGATTTCGGGGGTTCATGGGACCAGTTTCTGCCACTCGCAGAGTTTGCATATAATAATAGCTATTAGTCGAGTATCCAGATGGCTCCGTACGAGGCTTTATATGGTAGGAGGTGTAGATCTCCGGTTGGTTGGTTCGAGCCGGGTGAGGCTAGGCTATTGGGCACAGACTTGGTATAGGATGCGTTGGATAAGGTGAAGTTGATTTAGGAGCGGCTTCGCACGATGCAGTCTAGGCAAAAGAGTTATGCAGATCGGAAGGTCCGGGATGTGTCTTTCATGGTTGGGGAGAAGGTGCTACTGAAGGTGTCACCCATGAAGGGTGTTATGCGGCTCGAGAAGAGGGGCAAGTTGAGTCCACGGTTCATTGGGCCTTTTGAGGTGCTTCAGAGGGTTGGAGAGGTGGCTTATAGACTTGCTTTGCCACCCAGTTTATCGACCGTTCATCCGGTGTTTCATGTTTCCATGCTTCGGAAGTATATTGGTGATCTGTCTCATGTTTTGGAATCCAGCATGGTTCAGCTTGAGGGTGATATGTCATATGAGGTAGAGCCAGTGGCTATTTTGGGTCGACAGGTCAGAAGGTTGAGGTCTAAGGATATAGCTTCAGTAAAGGTGCAGTGGAGAAGGCAGCCGGTGAAGGAGGCCACCTGAGAGACTAAGTGGGAGATACAAAGAAGATATCCTCACTTATTTGAGACTCCAGGTATGTTTCTAGATCCGTTCGAGGACGAATGTTTGTTTAAGAGGGGGAAAATATAACGACCCGACCGGTCGTTCCGTGAGATTAGCCCCGTTTTCCTTGTTGCTGCTTTATCATGTGTTTCTTAGCTCAGTTATGTTGTCGGGGGTCGGTTGGTTCGGGTTCAGAGTGGTCGTGGTGAGAAATGAGACACTTAGTCTCTTAAGTTGGCTTACGGTTGGAAAAGTTAACCGAAAGTTGACTATTAGGTAAACGACCACGGAATGCAGATTTTAGGACTCGGATAGCTTCGTTAGGTGATTTGGGACTTAGGAGTGTGTTCGGAATGTGGTTTGGAGGTCCGGAGTAGAATTAGGCTTGAATTGGCAAAATTGAGTTTTGGCATTTCCGGTCGGCATCGGAAAATTAGCTATCGGGGTCAGAATGGAATTCCGAAAGTTGGAACTGGTTCGTGGCGTCATTTTGGATATGCGTGCAAATTTTCAGGTCATTCAGACGAGTTTTGGGTAGTTTCGGCATCGTTGGTGATTTTGAAAAGTTTGAAAATCCTTAGGCTTGAATCATGGGTTGATTTGGTGTTTCGATGTTATTTTGGGTGTTCTGAGGGTTCGACTAAGTTCGAGTGATCAGTTGTTACTTATGGGTACCATTAGTTGAGGTCCCGAGGGCCTCGGGATGAGTTCAGATGGTTAACGGAGGAGTTTTTGGCCTTATAAGGTTGCTGGTGTGATCTGTTCTGCGACTTCCACAGATGCGGAGGGGTGGCCACATGTGCGGTCACCGCAGGTGCGAATTGGGCATCACAGGTATGGAAATGGCTAAGGGGGAGAAGAACCGTAGATGTGGACGATTGGTCGCACCTGCGAAGTCGCAGGTGCGGTAGATGAAGCGCAGGTGCGGAGTTGGCCTTTTAATGAAATCTTGCAGGTGCGCACCTGGGACCGCAGGTGCAAGAAATGTTCCGCAGGTGCGGTGGTCACTGGGAAGAAAGTATAAAAGGATGCCTTCGCGAATTTTCTTATATTTCACCATTTTTTAAGACGGGTTTGGAGCTTTTTGAAGGATTTTGAAGAGGGATTCAAGGGAAACGCATTGAGGTAACATTTTTGAACCTAATACTCGTTTCTATGTTGGAATTTGACTGTAATCACGAAATTTGTGGGATTTAATGGTCTAATTTGGGGGATTAGGGCTTGTAAATTGGAGACCTTTAATTGGGAATTTGAGGGGTCATTTGAGGTCCGATTTTGATGTTCTTGGTATGTATAGACTCGTGGGAGGATGAGGATTCTTGTGATGTAATTTTATCAAATTCCAAGATGTGGGCCCTGGGGTCGGGTTTGGCCAATTTCAGAATTTTTGGTTGAATTTGATTATTTTTGAGTGGGCTCCGTTCCTTAGCATATATTAATGATATAAATCTTATTTTTGGTAGATTTGGAGAAATCAGAGGCCGATTCAAGATAAATAGGCATTGAGGGCTAGGATTTTAGCTGGTTTGAGGTAAGTAACGTTTCCAAACTTGGTTCTGAGGGTTCGAAACCCCGAACTATATGCTATATGATTATAATTTAGGTGACGCACATGCCAAGTGATGGGCGTGCTGGCGCACACCGAGTGATTTGTGGCCAGGCTCATCCCATGGCACCGTCTAGTAGCTATTTCGGATTGATATTCGCACTTTTATTGATGTGGTTAATGTGAACATGCTAGAAATCATACTAAGTCAAATGCTAGGGCTTCACACCGAAAATGCTGAGACCCGAGTGGTCGTATATTGTTGTCCCCTTACATGTGTATTTGATTTTGTATACTCAGTCCTGTCATAGAATATCATTTCATTCCTCAGTCTCGGTAATTGTTGATTTTATATATTTGTCATTGTTTCGGGCTAGTTCGTGCATCTGTGAGCCCATGTGAGCGAGACTGGAGAGTACTGACTAAGTGAGTCCGGGAGCCTGTTATTGAGACAGTTATGAGATCGGACTGCACACCGCAGCGATACTCTGATCATGCCTTTGTTGGCTTGATATAGCGCTTGGGCTAATAGAAGCCCCTCTAGAGTCTTTATACCCCCTAGTGAGCGCATTGATATTGAGGGATGGATCTTCCCTGGACGTGGATCTTGTCGAAGTTGATGATATGTGAGGGATGGATCATCCCTGGACATGGATCTTGTCTGAGTGTTGTATTCCGGAGATGGATCTTCTCCGTGGGGGGATGGATTGGCCTTTTCCTCAGTACTGAGTGACTACGGTCACCGGTGTTTATGCATATTGCGGGATGGATTTTCCCTGGGCTTGAAAGCCATATACAGTACTGAGTGAACTTCTGTGTGAGAGCTGTGAGCACTATGTGCATTTCCACACTGTTGATACATTGGCATGTAGAGTACTGAGATATGCCTGGGTTACTTATCATATCAGTCATATTTTGTTTTCATTATCTGTTAAAACTGTGAACATGCCTAAATTTTTATACACTATTTTCATTACAATTATTGAGGTTTAGTCCGTCACTACCTCTCAGCACGTAGTTTGGGTTCGTTACTTCTGATTTGGTGTACTCACGTTACCCCCTGCACCTTGTGTGCAAATCCAGGTTCATCGAGGCTCGGTAGCAGTGGTTGATTGGCTGACAGAGTTCCTTGGAGTCTTCGAGGTAGCAACTGGCGATCGCAGCCTCGATTTCTCCTTCTTTATCCTCCTGTCGCATTTATATTATTTCAAACTATGTTGTCTATTTTGTATTTCGACACTCTTATCTTGTAGTAGCTCATGATTCAGTGACATTAGATCTGAGATCGAATTTTGAATTATGTTTTAAATGATGATAAACGTTTAAATGAATTTTAATGACACCTTTGGCTACTAAATTTATGAATTTCTAAAAATAACTTTAATCCAAACAGAGTGTGTGGCTTGCCTGATTCCATGGCAGGCGCCATCATGACCGGGTGTTTTTCGGTCACGTGAGCCACAGACTCTTACTTTCTTTTTTTGGAATTGTAAGATTTTTTAAAATTATGTTAATTTATTGATATTCTATAATTATATGAAAGAATGATTTTTTCGCTTTTAATTCTTTTCTTCCTATGGTCAAAGCTATTTAAGTTTAATCAGTACATCATCAGTATTTTTCCAACTAGTGGAAACTTTAAAATAATTAATAATCTTATTTCTCTTTCCTTATTATTGAATATTGAATAAAATGGATTTAAGCCGAGCAAGTGATTATCGAACAACTTATACGGATAAATTCAATTAATTTGAGATGAAAAGATATTAATTGTAATTGTATTTAAGAAAAAATATAAGAAGTATTTTTCGGATTATTTGTTGTATGACCTCTTTTGAGGTCACTCGTTAAATGATGTCCTCGTTCGCCAGATGAGCTAAATATCGCTTTTAAAAGTATTCAGACGAATTTTTCTTTTAAAGAAAAATTTAGCCAATTGGGTTACAGAGATAAAATTTAAATAATGGTCTTAAAAAGGCCATTTGTGCAAATGACCATTTTTTCCATGGTATCAGAGACCCAATGCTTTAGAATTGAAGAATTAACCTAAATAGCAGCCTACCCAATCACTTAAATTAAAAATAGTGTAGATATGATATATGCAGAATTTATGTATTATAAGTATATAATTAGTGCATAATCTATATATATGACTAAGAAAAACTAATAATAAATATGACCGTCTATTTATGTAAAAATCTCTTTAGAATTAACATCAAGTGAATCTAAAAGCCCACCAAAGCAAGCTTAGACCCACCAATTTGGGCTTTGCGAGGAACAAATAGGAGGAGGTTGGACTTCAAACCAAAATTATTTGTCAAAAAGTCACAATTTGAATCATACCAAACAAAAAATACAACTCGGTGCATTAAGCTCTCGCTTTGCGCAAGGTCCGAGGAAGGATCGTACCATAAGGGTTTATGTTAGGGAAACTACCAGCTATGTCCATTTATAAGTAGCTCATTGCAAAAATTAGTCAATTCATAAAATATTACTAATATTAGCCAATTAGCAATTTGTAGCAAAAAATATCAAATTTTTGCTTTGTTTTTTGAGTAGGTGTTATTAGAATAGATTAGTTTAACGACACGGTCGGTCGTTACGTAGAACTTGCATTAAAATTACTGTTATTGACTTGTCATAGGTTGGTTATACTGTTCTTGATGTGTTAGAGTTAGTAGGCTCGGAATCGGAATGGTTGTGGTGAGAATTTAGCCATTTAGTCTTAAAAATAGCCTTAAAATGGGAAAAGTCAACTGAGGGTTGATTTATTGGTAAACGACCTCGGAATGCGGATTTATGGCTCGGATAGCTTCGTTAGGTGATTTTGGACTTAGAAGTGTGTTCGGAATATTTTTGTAATGTCCGGTGTAGAATTAGGCTTGAATTGACGAAAGTTAGTTTTTGGCGATTTTCGGTCGGCAGTGAAAAATAGGTTATCGGGGTCGGAATGGAATTCCGAAAGTTGGAACAGGTTCGTAATGTCATTTTGGATATGTCTGCAAAATTTCAGGTCAATCGGAGTTGTTTTGGATAGTTTCGGCATCGTTGGACGATTTTAGAAATTTTAAAGTTTTTAGGCTTGAATTTGAGTAATTTTGGTGTTTTGATGTTATTTTTAGTGTTTCGTGAGTGCAACTAAGTTTGAATGATCATATATGATATGTTGGTATATTTGGTTGGGGTCCCGAGGGGCTCGGGATTGATTTCGGGTGATTAACGGAAGTTTTAAAGCTGGAAAAATTGCAGCTTCAGCTGCTGGTGCTGGTGTAACCGCACCTGCGAAAGTGTGACCGCAGGTGCGAGAAAAGCTCCGCATATTCGGAATTTGGGAGGCTCAGTAGAGATAGTAGGTGCGGGAGGAGGATCGCACCTGCGAATTCGCAGGTGCGGAGAAGGGGTCGCAGGTGCGGAGGCTGAGATTTTTAGGGTGCTTCGCAGGTGCGTACCTGGGACCGCAGGTGCGGGTCTGCAGGTGCGCTTAAGTGGCCGCAGGTGGGGAACCACTGTTCAGAAAGTATAAAAACCTGCCTACGCGATTTTTAACCCTCTTTTCACCATTGTTGTACGGGTTCCGAGGTTTTTGAGGGATTTTGAAGAGGGAGACGCTGGTTCATCATTGAGGTAAGGTTTTTGGACTTAATAACTCAATTATATGTGATTGGAGACCTTATATCAGTGTTTAATTATGAAAATCAGTAGGAAAAAGGTGGGGTAAGGGCTTGAGATTTTGAGACCTTTAGGGGTTGATTTAAGGGTCAAACGAACTCCGATTTTAGTGTTCTTTATATGTACGGACTCGTGAGATGATGAAGAACATTTTGGTATAAAAAATGTTTTGAGTTCCGGGATGCGGGCTCGGGGGTCGGGTTTTGGCTAATTTCGGGTTTTGAGCTAAATTTGGTACTTTTCAATTGGAATTCATTTCTTAAGCATAAATTGATGATAAAAACCTGAACTTGGTAGATTTGGAGCACTCAGAGGCCGAATTTAGAGGAAAGGCATTGCGAAATAGTATTTTAGCCGGTTTTGAGGTAAGTAACGTTTTCAAACTTGGTTCTGAGGATTCGAAACCCCGAGCTAAATGATTTATGACTATTGTTGAGGTGACGCACATGCAAAGTGACGGGCGCGCGGGCGTGAACTGAGTATTTGTAGCCTGAGTTATCCCATGGCACCGCTTAGTGATTATTCCCTGATGATATCTATGCTTCTGTTAATGTGGTAATTGTGAACCTGTTAGAAATCATTTTAAGTATAAATGCTAGGCTTCACGCCGAAAATGCTGAGACCCGAGTGGTCGTATATTACTGTCTGATTTTGTGATTATTTGATTCCATATACTTAGTCCTGTTATAGCATACCACTTCATATCTCAGTCTCAGTATTGTTAATTATATGCATACTTATCACTGTGTCGGGCTGATGGAGCCATCTGTGATCCATGTGAGTGAGACTGAAGAGTAATGAATGAGTGAGGCCGAGAGCCTGTTATTGAGACAGTTATGAGATCGGACTGCACATCGTAGCGATATTAAATCATGCCTTCGTTGGCTTGATATGGCATTTGGGCCACTAGGGCCCTTCCGGAGTCTTTACACCCCCAGTGGGCGCATTGATGATGAGGGATGGATCTTCCTTGGGCATGGATCTTGTCCCGAAGCTGATGTTATGTGAGGGATGGATCTTCCCTGGGCATGGATCTTGTCCGAAGCTGATGTTATGTGAGGGATGGATGTTCCCTGGATATGGATCTTGTCCGATTGTTGTATTCTGGAGATGGATCTTCTCCGTGGGGGTTGGACTGGCCTTTTTCCTCAGTACAGAGTGAATACGGTCACCGGTGTTTATGAATATTCCGGGATGAAACTTCCCTGGGCCCGAGAGCCATCTATAGTGCTAAGTGGACTTCTGTGGGAGAGTTGTGAGCACTATGTGCATTTTCACACTGTGACATGTAGAACATATGGAGGTATATCTAGTATATTCTGTTGTTATTTTCTGATAAACTGTGAACATGCCTAAATTTTGTACGCTGATAATTTAGTTATTGAGGTTTAGTCCGTCACTACCTCAGCCCATAGTTTGGGTTCGTTACTTCTGAGTTGGTACTCACGTTATCCCCTGCACCTTGTGTGCAGACCAGGTACACCGGGACCCGGATGTGGATATTGAGCAGCTGTCAGAGTTTTCATTGGGGTTGTCGAGGTAGCAGTTGGCGATCGCGACCTCGCCTTCTCTTTCTTATTCTACCTGTTGTTCTTTATTTTGAGACAATGTTGTCCATTTCTCCTTTTCTTTGCTTTATGTTATAGTAGCTCATGACTGAGTGATACCGGATCCGGGGTTGAAAATTGTAATTTTTGTTTCAAATATTGTTTCTTTTTAAACTTCAGACTCTTAGTATTATCAATATGTTCGTTAAAATTGTATTTTTACTGGAAATTGAATTTAGCTTAGAAACAAAGGGGCGACTTGCCTGGTTCCACGACAGGCGTCATCACGACCCTGAAATCGGGTCGTGACAATTGGGTACATCTTAAGGAGCTTGAATCTCAGTTTTGGGATGATTGGATGAAGTTTTGAGGTGGTTTGAATTGAAAATTCGAAGTAAAAAATTGAACATGAAAATAATGATATTTGTATCACACTGTGTACCATATATGTATCATATTTGTATCAATTTTGTATCACATGTATATCCATGTATATCTGTATGTGAGATACATACATGATACATGTTTGATACATGTGTCGCAGAAGAATTTTTTGAACTCGATTTAATTACGAATTTTGATACAAACCAGTTCAAATCACCTCTAATCTTCCTCAAATTTTGTATATTGACTTATCTATATGTTTTTAATGAATTTCAACTATACCCATTGAAAAAGTTCTCTTTTTGCTTAGATTTTTGGAATATTGTATTTTTTTTTTGTATTTCATCATCTTATTTGCTAATTCACCTATGAAATTTCCTTTTCGTCTTGCATCTAATGTTGCTAATCCTCTTTAAAATATGGAAGGTGATTTTTGCATGTGATTCTTTGAGAGAAAGAACCTTGTTTATTTGATTTTTCGATTTTTATATGTACTTGGCTAATTTTGCTAAGTCTACGACTAATGGCTAGAGGTTAGTAAGTTGAAACTTATTTGAGATATTTGGGTAAGTTTTCCTTTATTGTACGTAAGGGTGTCTAACGGGTGGGCCGGGCCGGGCCGGTTACATTTTTTTTTGAACCTGACGGGTTGCGGTTACGGGTTCTTACCGGTTAATTGTTAACGGGTTTAACGGGTTGGGGCTTATCCGGGTAAATTCGAACCCGTGCGGGTAGGGGTACTGCCGGGCCGGGCCGGGCCGGGTTAACAGTAAAAAATAAAATAAAATTTGTATTTGTTAGAACTATCGTAAAAATATAAACAAAAAAATAAACTTATAAAAATAGTGTTTGAATAAAGGATACAAATACTTTAAAATTCTTATATTTGAATATATCATTAAGAATTTACTTATAATTTGCAAGTTCAAAACTTCAAACTTGCAAATTAAAGTTTACATTTAATACTTCAAATTAAAGTTTAAACTTGTATTTATACGTCTAATAATATTAAAATAACAAACTAAAACATTAAGCATAAATGCATAATACGTCTAATAATATTTAAAAAAAAAAAAAATAATAAAAATATTTAGCCGTTAAAACCGGGCCGGGCCGGGCCGGTTTAACCGGTAAGTGCACTGTTCACTTTGACCGGGTTGGACCGGTCCGGTTACCCGTTTCAAAATAATTAAACGGACCAACCCCCTCTAACCCCCCTACCCAGCCCACCCGGCCCCCTATGAACCGGGCCGGGCCGGTTCCGGTTTTAACCGGTCTGGGCCGGACCGATTACGGGTCAACCCGGCCCGTTAGACACCCTTAATTGTACGCAGTCTTACCCTACATTTATGCAAGAGGCTGTTTCCATAATTTGAACTCTTGACCTCCTGATCACATGGTAATAACTTTACCAATTACGTCAAGACTCCCCTTCAATCATACCAAACCATAGACAAAAAAATTATTTTATTCTCTTTTTTATTGCGATTCAACTATTGATAGAAACCTTTGTGTTTGTACGTTAATACGCATCATCGGTGATATTAAATTATAGAAAAATTCAACCTAATATTCCTTGTGGAAATTGTGAAGGAATCCAACTTAGATTCTATTATTTTCCTCTTAAGTGAATCTGTACTCATTCCGAAAATAAATAATCTATTAGTTTTTGATTAGTTGTTTTCTTAAAGTACGAAGTAAAGCTTCAATGTGGTTGGTCATTCTGGATAACGAAGAATAATTGAGATGCATGTCGGTCGAATAACTTTTTGTTTGGTTGAGGGGGAGGGGATATATTATCTAATGAATCAGAGTATAATTTCAAAATTGTTATAAAACAACACAAGGAGAAGAAGAGTATTGCAGAGAAAAGCTGAGAGATAATTCTTATTAATATGGGATGAATTACAATGAAATAAGACCATCTATTTATAAGGAAAAAGAGGCTTAACCACCAAGTAACTAACCGTAAGATCTCTATAAAATATAAATATTCATCTTAAATATAATTCTATATATAACACCTCCTCTTGAATGTCTATTCAATAGATATGTGCCTCATTAAAATCTTAACTAAAATAAAACCAAGTGAAAGAAAATTTAGTGAAGGAAAAAGAGTACACATGTTTAATAATACGCCTTTTGGTTGCCTCGCTAAAAACCTTGCAAGGAAAACCCAGTTGGACAAAATCTTGTAAGGGAAAAAGAGTACAACACGTATCAACTCCCCCTGATGAGAGCATCAATTCACATCCTTGAGCCTTCGCATCCCAATCTTATACACTAATTTCTTGAAAGTTGACGTCGGCAGAGATTTGGTGAAATAAATTAGCCATATTAACTCCAATCAATATGTTACACCTTGAAAATCCTCGCTATCACATTATCATGCTGATAGAGAATTGATAATTCATTCCACGTAACCTTTTCTCAAATGTTTATCATCTCTCCCCCTCATGTTAGAAAAACTAATTTGCTTCCTCAATTTTGGAAACATATCTTTGTGCGTTATGATGTTAATCAAAATATACACCGCACATCAATAATAATGAGATGAAATTATTTGGTTCCTGACCCTGAACCAGTTGTGAGGGGAGAATGTTATATATCGTGCATAACATATATCAAACTAATATAGATAATTCTGTTCTCATAAGCAATAATTTAGCTATTAAGTGGATGTAGTCAATAAATCGTTTTGCCAAACTAGTTGTGATGTAACCAATTTATCAAGATAAACTGTCTTGAATAAACAATCTGGACATTATGTTCTAAATTAAATTATTGAGCAAGTTACCTCGCAAACATCAAGTTGCGAGTTGATAATAATCACACATGAAACCATCTCATAGATGCATCTTATGTGGTATACATGGCAGGTGAATGAGCCTATATTCACCTTTGATATTTCCAGCGTTCATGGGATTCAATCCCAATATTTTAGTTGATCTATTAAATAATGAGAACAAGCAACATAAGAGAATTCGTAAATAACTTTCTAGTTCTTTAATATTTATCCATGTGAATTCTCTTTTATTTTTGCACAAAATCATACTTAAATTAACATGGCTAAAATCAATTATGACAACTGAATAAATTATCAATATTGATAAACTTTAGGTTTATACCATGACGTGTTCAATTATCAATAAACTTCAAGTTTATTGTGACATTTTTTTATTTATGTAGTACAAACTGGAGAATAAAGCGGGTAACTTTTCACATACATATTACCTCGCTACAAGTTGTAGTAATAGAAGATATTAAATCTTTCCTTTATTTATAGTCTCGATATAACCAACAACTTTTGTGATTACTTTAGAAACTCAATAAGTTTCTTTGAGACTTACTACGACACAATACATTATTGATAATCAATTTTATTTCTTCAAAGTAGTATAATTGGCTCTTCTAGAGCTTTCAATTAATTTTGTACTATCACACATTCATCAACATCCATATGATGAATCTCTCTTTTAAAGAGAAAGTTATATCATTATGGTCAAAGTCAAAATTATATGCAAGATCTGTTTGTTGCATTACTGTTGTCCTTTAATAATCACATTGCCAAAATATTTTGGCATACAATAGGTACGTGATCAATGGTCATTCATGCCATAATAATGATATTATTTTCTTATTTCATCTCAAACCCCCTTCTAGATATGTGCGGTATATTCACTACCACTAGCACGTTCATATTCTTCCAAGAATGAATATGTATTCATAAATCAGATGTTGTCACATTCACATCATGAATGGACCATAATCATCTATATGTGCTTTACAAAATCTCATGTCAAATCGATGACAAATATTACTTTCAAGGAATGAAAAATTATTTTGAGAATTCTTATTATTCTCATTATCATAATGATACTGATTATAATTTCGTATATTTCCACGTCCACATCCGTCGATACCTTCAAAATAATAATTTTATTTTCTTTCGGGCTTATCACACATTGCTATCACATTCTCTTGAGGAAATGAGAATGAAGCAAATTCAATGGGACGGTGTTCCACTTCTTGTGCTCACAATCATACATGAATTTGATCATGGCAAGGCATATAAATTTTATCACTTTTGGTGGTTATAATTCTTGCAAACTCTATAAGAGTTATAATCAAAGTTTATTGTCTTTGCTTGTATTTAAAATCAAATTATAGAATTTCAAGAATTTAACATAGAAAATAAAGTAAAATACTTACCTTAAATCCAGAATTTAATCATGAAAGACGTTCATGGAACAATTGACAATCATTATGCTCAATACCAAAGCTTCTACTCAATTGGTTAGAGACTCGTGCTAATGAGAAGAAGAGTATTGCACGAAAAAGTAGAGAGAAAGAATTCTTATTGATATGTGATGAATTACAATGGAATAGGACCCTCTATTTATAAAAAAAAGGTGGATCAGCCACCAAGTAACTAACCGTAATATTACTCTAAAATATAGACATTCATCCTAAATATAATTCTATTTATAACAAAAAAAAAAATTCTGACAGAAAGAAAATTACAAAGCAAAAGTCCGATCATCATATCTAATCATAATTATAATTTTCTTTTATATATTAGATACTCTTTAATTTTAATGTTTCTTTAGATACGTTATGATTCGTAGGGGTGTCAATGGATATTTAAAAATCGACTAAACCGATCGAACCATATCGTACCGAGCCAAATTTTAGGTTTCTTTTAATAAAACCATAATTTTTTATATAAATCTATAATCGTACTGATAATTAAGGTAGATTTTTTATTTTATGAAATTAACCGAAAAATACCGAACCATACCGAATAAATTTACAATGTGAATAATATATTTATATATTAAGTTTAAAAATAATAAAGCGTTAAATTTTTTCTTGGGCCTTGGAAGTATGAAACAGTTACAAGCCAACAAGTAATTAAACTCAAAATCCTAATTCCCAAACCTATTATGCTACTCCTATTGAAACTAAATTATTTTCAGCATGTTCACTAACAAGAAACAAGGTATTGTAGTGATTATGAGTAGCAAACTACAATGTATTGAATATGTTTTTCGTATAATTTTGATTTATTTTTTGAATATTTAATATTCTATAGACTTTATTCTTGAATCCCAGCTTAGTTAATATTTTTTCACTCGTGTCATTTATATTATTTTTGTAATTGCTTAGTTTCTTTTATGCTGTTGTAGAATAGTTGATGGATCAATAGTCTAGCCATCTTTTATATTTTGTTAATTCATCGCCTTTTAAACTATAAAAATGTCTAGAGAGTTTTGCTAAGTCATATAAACGTACATATGTTATTGCATTCTACTTCTACTAGTGACTTTTACATGACAATAAAAAAAATTACCGAAAATTCACCAAACCATACCGATATCGAAGAGAAACAGACATGATTGAGACGATTTCAAAAAGTCTAATTTTGGTTATACATAATAGAATAACCGAAAAACTGGTATGATATAAATTTTATAAAATAACCGGCCGAACCGAACCATTGACACCATTGTTATATTTGTTATACTCTTGTTGTCATAGAATTTTGTCAAATATTTAAGAACTTAAGTTCAAGGGAATCTTTCACAGCTAAACATATCTATACTATATTAGAACCACGAAGGCTCTTAGTGAAATGTCGTTCGCCTTTTTTATCCTTTAAAAAAAGATTTTACCCTGGATAAAAGCGTAATTTAATTTTTTAGGACTTTTAATTATTAAATCTTTCCTTGTTTGATTATGTAAAAATTCCTAATATTTAGGAACTTAAAATCAAAAAACATAATAAAAAAAAGGATAGTTCTCCATAATTAAATTGAAAATAATTATTTCCTTTAAAGACGTTTATTTTGGCTAAAGAAATATGACTCAGGACTGTATGTTTGAGTCCTTGAAATTCGATTTCTGCAATAAATTCTGTCATGACCCAAAGAGTCATCTTATGAATTAAGACACAATTATGGGCTCATTAGCCTTAAAAAGATAAATTTATTTATCTCGATTTGCGTGCGCAGTCCGGACGAGTAACTGAAAAGCTTTATGTGAAAATATGAGAAATAATAATTTTGGAATCTAAAATTTAGTTTTAGTTGACGCAGGTCAATATCTTGAGTAAACGGACCTGGATCCGTGTTTTGAAGATCCCCGGATGTCCATAGTAAAATATGGGACTTGAGCGTATGCCCAAAGTTGAATTTCGAGGTCCTTAGCTTTAGAAATTATTTTTTGAAGAAAATTGTTTGGCTGGATTATTAAGGAAATAAAGAAATGAATTAATCTTTGAACTCGTTGGTATCGAGACCGTATTTTGGTTCTGGAGCCCGGTACAAGTTTGTTATGATATTTAAATTCTATTTGTAAAATTTGGTAAGAATCGAAGTTGATTTGACGTGATTCTGACGTCCGATTGAGAAATAGTGTAATTGAAGTGTTCTTGAGAAAATCATGAGTTTTGAGGTTAAATTCGTAGTTTTTGATGTTATTTTGATGATTTGATCGCACGAGCAAGTCCGTATGATATTTTAAGACTTGCTTGCATGTTTGGTATGGAGCCCGGAGGGCTCGGGTGAGTTTTGGATAGGCCACAGAGTGATTTAGACTTAATAAACATAGTTGGTGTATCTGGTGTTTTTGCACAGGTCTCTTTTACGAGATCAAGCTTCGCAAATGTGAAGGCTGCAGGCCTGGGAAATGCGACATTTTTGTCGCAAATGCGAAGATGGCCTTGGAAGGCCATCCTCGCGAATGCGAAGAAGGCCTTGGAAGGCCATCCTCGCGAATGCGAAGAAGGCCTGGGAAGGCCATCCTCGCAAATGCGAAGATTTGGCTGGAATTGCGAAGGCCCCCAGAAGTCGAAAATGCGACATATATGTCGCAAATGCGAAGGCAGCAGTAAATTCAAAGGTGCGAATCCCCGATCGCAATTGCGATTACTGCAGCCTGTTAAGTGAGATTTTACACGGGATTTTCACCCATTTTTCAATTCTGTCAAACCCTAAACCTCCATAGGCGATTTTTCAAAGACCCAAACTTCTCCAAATCATTGGAAAGTCATATCTAACTAATTCCTTTCAATCCTTAATAACTTTTTAAAAGATTTCATCATAGAATCTAGAGTTTTCATAGTAAAAATTGGAAATTTTGGGTAGAACTTAGGAGTTTTGAAATTTGGGAATTTAGACCTTGATTTGAGGTCGGATTCCAAAACCAATTGTATATTCGGGCTTGGGGAGAATAGATAAACGGGTTTTGATCCGAACATCGAGTTTAGAGCAAGCGGGCCTGGGGTCGATTTTCGTCTTCTGAGAGGAAAACATAGGAAAACCATGATTTTTTTTCATTCAAGTTAATGCCTTTAGCAATAATTAATGATATTGAACCAATTGTGATTAGATTCGAGCGGGATAGAGGCAAATTCTAAAGTAAAAGCAGTGCTTGAGCAGTGAATGGCTTGTGAGATCAAGGTAAGTGTTTGGTTTAACCTTGACTTGAGGGAATAGGAATCCCCAACTTAGATGCTATGTGAAATTGCATGTGTGTGGTGTATAGGTGAGGTGACGAGTATCTATGCACCACCAAAATGTCTGTTTAACATGATCATTTCCCCATTTTTAATTCATTATATTCCCGTTTTGATTGTCTTCATGATTTTGATGCCTCCATGTTTATTTGTTTTCGTAAACTTGTTGTTAAATATTGTTTCAAGTATTTTGGAAGTTTTAAAAGGTTGAGCTGGTTGACAGTGTTGTACGATACATTCTGGTTGGTTTCATTGTGAGTAATTGATGAAGTTTATGAATAATACAACTTTCTGTTTACAATTGTTGAGACATAAATACTGTGAAAGGCTTTGACCTAAATTGTGAAATCTTTTTTTATATATAAATAAAGAGATGTTTGTCTGGTGGGAGCGGGTTGTACGCCGCAACAAGGAGCGATTAGGGTGGACAAGTGGGATCGGGTTGCACACCGCAACAGGAGAAATAAGGGTGATAAATATAGGGAGGATCAATAAGGGTGGACAAGTGGGAGCGGGTTGCGTGCCGCAACAAGGAGCAATAAGGGAGGATATTCATGTTTTACTGATTTTAAACATAAAGACTGGAATACTCACTGTTTAATTGTTGTCATTTCATATTCTGCACTTACGATTATTTTAAATTGAAACTTGGAAATTTTCGTGAGGATTGGTTATAGCTGAGATCTAGAAAAGTTAACCGAGTTATTTTTTTTTTTTGTTGCAAGTACTGTTTAATTTGTTATTATTCCCTTCTTGCTTTATTATGCATTGTATCCAGGTTATGTTATAAATGCCCCACCGTAGCCTCGTCACTACTTTGTCGAGGTTAGGCTCGGCATTTACCAGTACATGGGGTCGGTTGTACTAATACTGCACTCTGCACTTCTTGTGCAGATCCAGGTACCGCCAGAGCTAGGTGAAAGTAGTAGCTGATATTATTCGCACGGAGACATGAGGTAGATCTGCTGGCGTCCGTAAATTCCTGGAGTCTTCCCATTATTATTTAGGTTGTCGTTTTAATTCATTCAAAACAGAGATATATTTCTTTCAGCCAAATACTTGTAGTATTCTTTAGTAGTTCATAAATTGTGACACCAGACCCTGGATAGTTATATAGTTAGTATTAGTTTGTGGTTCGTTTCATCTTATCGAGTATTATTCCTGATTGCATTTATTGGAAAGTATTAGATTTTCTTTTTATTTTAAATTATTTTTTTTTGTTTAAGTAAAATTTAAAAAGAAAAGGTTAATTAAGTTCTAACATTGGCTTGCCTAGCAAGTATGGTGTTAGGCGCCATCACAATCCCGATGGTTGGGAATTTGGGTCGTGACAAGTTGGTATCAGAGCTCTAGGTTGCCTAGGTCTCACAATTCACGAACAAGCTTAATAGAGTCTAAGAGGTTGGTACAGAGACGTCTGTACTTATCTATAAAAGGCTATAAAGTTAGGAACAAACTCAATTTTTATTTCTACTCTATCATGCGATTCTTGTTATCTCTAATACTGATTGAACTCTTCTATTCTCTCGCAGATGGCGAGAACACGTGATTCCTCTTCCGCTGACCAACAGTCAGGTCCTCCAGCAGCAGTAGCTCCTACTAGGGGCAGAGGCCGAGGCCATGTCAGAGGACGAGGCAGGGGCAGGACTCAACCCATTGCTCAGACAGCAGCCCCAGCTGCGGAGCCCCAGATAGAGATTGATGAGGGGGATCCAGCTCAGACCGTTCCAGCGGGACCAGCTCAGGTCCTAAAGGGGTTTATTTCTACCCCGATGCTTCAGGACGCTTTGGTCTGATTAGTGGGAATTATGGAGAGTGTATCCCAGACTGGCGTACTCCCAATGGTAGCACCCGTATCTCAGGCTGGAGTGGGGGTCCAGACTCCTTCTACCCACAGTCCTGATCAGACTACTCCACGGATTTAGACCCCAACAGCCAATCCAGCTGGGGTAGTTCAGGCAGTTGCTGCAGCACCGCTTGTTGATGAAATAGCTATGTCCTCCGATGCTTTGTGGAGACTCGACAAGTTTATCAAGCTTTTCCTTGTTCATTTCAGTGGTGCTACTTCAGAGGATCCTCAGGAATATCTTGATAGCTGTCATGAGGTTCTTCGAAACATGGGTATTTTGGAGACCAATGGAGTCGACTTTGCCGCTTTTCATAAGGCTGGTTTTGCCAAGAAATGGTGGTGGGATTATTTGTTGACTAAACCAATTGGGTCACCTGCTCTAACTTGGGATGAGTTTTCGCATCTCTTTTTGGAGAAATTTCTACCTATCACTATTAGAGAGGAGCGCCTCCGTCAGTTTGAGCGTCTTCAGTAGGGCAGCATGACTGTCACCCAGTATGAGACTCGCTTCGTGGATCTGGCCCGACATGCTATTCTTTTGTTACCCACAGAGAAAGAGAGAGGGTGTAATGACCCGACCGCTCGTTCTGGGAGTTTAGCCCGCTTCCCCCATTTCGGCTTCATTGCTTGTGTGGTTCATCTGTTTTGTGTGGCGTTCGGTTGGTTGGCTCGGGTTTAGAGTGGTCGTGGTGAGGATTAAGGTACTTAGCCTCTTAAATGAGCTCAATAGCTGGAAAAGTCAACTAGGAGTTGACTTATAGGTAAACGACCTCAGAATGCGGATTTTATGGCTCGGATAGCTTCGTTAGGTGATTTGAGACTTAGGGGTGTGTTCGAAATGTAGTTTTGAGTTTGATGTAGAATTAGACTTGAATTGGCAAAAGTTAATTTTTGGCGATTTTCGATCGGCAGTGGAAAATAGTCTATCGGGGTCGGAATGGAATTCCGAAAGTTGGAACAAGTTTGTAATGTCATTTTGGATATGTGTGCAAATTTTTAGGTCAATCGGATGTGTTTTGGCATCCTTGGTGAAATTTAGAAGTTTCAAATTTGGGGTGATTTTAGTGTTTTCGCGTTGTTTTTGGTGTTTTGAAGGCTCGACTAAGTTTGAATGAGGTTATGAGAATTGTTGGTATTTTTGGTTGGGGTCCCGAGGGGCCCGGGATGATTTCGGATGGACATCGGGGAGTTTTGAAGAGTGAAAAGGTTGCTGTTGTGAAGTCTTCTGATGTTTCCGCACCTGCAGATGGGGAGCCGCAGGTGCGATGGCCGCAAGTGCGATGGTTCTTGCGCATGTGCGGAAGAGGGGGACCTGGCCAAGGAGCGCATGTGCGGACGCCTGGTCGCGCCTGCGACTCCGCAGGCGCGAGAAGAGGGACGCAGGTGCGGAAGTCCGGACTTAAGTCATTTTCGCAGGTGCGCACCTGGGACCGCAGGTGCGAAAAAAGGACCGCAGGTGCGGTCATCGCTGGGCAGAACCTATAAAAAGAACCTTTAGCGAATTTTGGTCATTCTTTCACCATTCTTATTCGGGTTGGAAGCTTTTGAAGAGTTTTTGAAGAGGGAAATCGATAGTTCTTCATTGAGGTAAGGATTTTGGACTTAAAACTCGTTTATATATGATTAAAGGTCTGATTAATGGCCAAAATTTGGGAAAAACAGTACTAAAAATGGTAATTAGGGCTTGTGAGTTAGAGACCTTAAAATGGGAATTTGAGGGGTCATTTGGACTCCGATTTCAGTGTTCTTGGTATGTATAGACTCGTGGCAGGATGGGGACTCTACTGGTATAAACTTCATCAAGTTCCGAGACGTGGGCCGGGGGGTTGGGTTTGACCAATTTAGGGATTTTTGAGTAATTTTGATAAACTTCGATTGGGTTTCGTTCCTTGGCATATTATAATGGTATAAATCTGATTTTTGCTAGATTTAGAGCACTTGGAGGCCGAATCTAGAGGCAAAGGCACTGTGGAGTAGTATTTTTGCCAGTTTTTAGGTAAGTAACGTTTCCAAACTTGGTTCTGAGGGTTCGAAACTCCGAACTACTTCTTATGTGATTAGAATTGGTGACGCACATGCCAAGTGACGGGCGTGCGAGCGTGCACCGAGTATTTTTGTTCTGGTTTATCCCATGGCATTTGTTTAGTAGCTATTACTGATCGATATCCATACTTCTAGTAATGTAGTAATTATGAACCTGTTAGAAATCATGTTAAGTACAAATGCTAGGCTTCACGCTGAAAATGCTGAGACTCAAGTGGTCGTATATTACTGTCTCATTTTGTGATTATTTGATTTCATAGACTCAGTCCTGTTATAGCATATCACTTCATACCTCAGTCTCAGTATTGTTAATTACATGCATACTTATCATTTTTTCGGGCTGATAGATGCATCTATGATCCATGTGAGTGAGACTGGAGAGTAATGACTGAGTGAGGCCGAGAACCTGTAATTGAGACAGTTATGAGATCGGACTGCACACTGCAGCGATATTTATATTATGCCTTCGTTGGCTTGATATGGCGCTTGGGCCACGAGGGCCCTTCTGGAGTCTTTACACCCCTAGTGAGCGCATTGATGTTGAGAGATGAATTTTTCCTGGACATGGATCGTGTCCGAAGTGGATGTTATGTGAGGGATGGATCGTCCCTGGTCATGGATCTTGTATGAGTGTTGTATTCCGGAGATGGACTTTCTCCGTGGGGCTAGATTGGCCTTTTTTCCTCAGTACGGAGTGACTACGGTCACCGATGATTATGTACCTTTCGGGATGGACCTTCCCTAGGCCTGAGAGCCATATACGGTACTGAGTGGACTGCTGTTTGAGGGTTGTGAACATTATGTGCATATCCACACTAGTTTCATACATTTTCTTTATGATGGCTTGACATATTTACTCATTCTTATAAACTGTTAGCATGTCTAATTTCTGTATACTGTCTATTGTAAATTCTGAGGTTTAGTCTATCACTGCCTCTCAGCCCATAGTTTGGGTTCGTTACTTCTGAGTTGGTGTACTCACGTTACCCCTGCACCTTGTGTGCAGATCTAGGTACACCAGGACCCGGTAGTGGATACTGAGCAGCTGTTAGAGTTTCATTGGAGTTGTCGAGGTAGCAGCTGGCGATCGCGACCTCGTCTTCTCTTTCTTATTCTACCTGTTGTTCTTTGTTTTGAGACTATGTTTTCTATTTCTCTTTTTCCTTTCTTTATGTTATAGTAGTTCATGATTGAGTGACACCGGACCTGGGGTTGGAGATTTTAAATATTGTTTCAAAACTTCAGATTATTAGTATTATCAATAGTTTCATTTAAAATTGTATTTTTACTGGAAATTGAATTGAGCTTAGATAAAATGGGCGGCTTGCCTGGTTCTACGAAAGGCGCCACCAGGACTCCGAAATCGGGTCGTGACAGAGGGTTAGGAGATTTATTGAGGGCCTTGCTCATCCTATCAAATTACAGATGGCTAAGGAGACAGGAAGTGAGATTTCCTTTCAGGATGCGGCCAATATGGCCAGGAGATTCGAGATGGTTCTCGAATTGGGAGGTCAGGGGTCAGACAAGAGACCTCGCCATTCCGGGGGATTCAGCGGTGCCTCATCTGGAGGCGGGGTTAATTTCAGCAGAGTCCATTATTCCAGGCCATTCCATTCAGCAATTCAGGCTTCACATGGTACTTCCGGTGGTCGTGGTTCTTATACGCCTCCTTCTGCTCAACTAGTCTATAGCGCACCATCAGCTCCTATCAGATCACCTCCTCTGTAGATTTATTACCATGGTCAGTCGGCTCGTCAGGGTCAGCCTCTATATCAGGAGGGATGCTTTGAGTGTGGTGAATATGGGCATATTCGGAGAGCTTTTCCGAGGTATTCGGGTAATCAACTTCAGTAATAGGGTTCTCGTGCCATAGTTCCGGCACCAGTTGCAGCACCACCTGCCCAGCCAGCCAGGGGTAGGGGTTAGATAGCCAGAGGTAGGGGCTAGATTGTTAAAGGTGGAGGTCAGGCCGCTAGAGGTGGAGGCCAACCCGCTAGATGTGGAGGTCCGCTTATCAGAGGTCCTCCCAGAGACAAAGTTCAGGGTGGTGGAGCCGAGCCCTGATTATATGAATTTCCAGCAAGACCTGAGGCGGAATCCTCCGATGCCGTTATCTCAGGTACCATTTCAGTTTGCAATAGAGATGCTTCAGTTTTGTTTGATCCGGGTCTACTTATTCTTATGTATCATATTTTGCTTCGTATTTGGTTGTGCCCCATAATTCCTTGAGTGTCCCTATTTATTTGTCTACGCCCGTGGGGGACGCTATTGTTGTAAATCGTGTGTATCGTTCGTGTGTAGTCGTTATTGAGGCTCTTGAAACTAGTGTAGACTTTTTGCTTCTTGACATGGTCGATTTTGACGTCATATTGGGCATGGATGGGCTATTGCCTTATTATGCCATCTTGTACTGTCATGCCAAGACAGTTACGTTAGCCTTGCTAGGGTTTCCTCGATTAGAATGGAAAGGGACTCCTGGTCATTCTCCCAACAGAGTGATTTTCTATGCCAAGGCTCGTCGCATAGTTGAGAAGGGATGTTTGGCTTATTTGGCTTATATTCGTGATTCTAATGCTGAAGTCTCTTCGATAGATTTAGTGCCTATTGTTCGTGAGTTTCCCGAGGTGTTTCCGGTAAACCTACCGGGGATGCCACCCAACAGGGATATTGATTTTTGCATTGATGTGGCTCCTCTCAGCCCATTTCTATTCCTCCATACCGGATGGCCGCACCAGAGTTGAAAAAATTGAAAGAACAATTGCAAGACTTGCTTGATAAGGGCTTCATTAGGCCTAGTGTCTCACCTTGGGGTGCACCAGTTTTGTTCGTGTAGAAGAATGATGGATCGATGAGGATGTGTATAGACTATCGGCAGTTGAATAAATTCACCGTCAAGAATAAATATCCATTGCCTAGAATTGATGATTTACTTGATCAGCTTCAGGGTGCCAGGGTGTTTTCAAAAATTGATCTGAGGTCGGGCTACCATCAGTTGAAGATTCGGGCGTCTGATGTTCCTAAGTCAGCCTTTCGGACGAGGTATGGGCACTATGAATTTCTGGTGATGTCTTTTGGTTTGACTATGCCCCAACATCCTTTACGGATTTGATGAATCGGGTTTTCAAGACTCATCTGGATTCCTTCGTAATTGTGTTCATTGATGATATTTTAATATACTTCCGCAGTCGGGAGGATCATGAGCAGCACCTCCGGATAGCGCTCCAAACTTTGAGGGATAATCACTTGTATGCAAAATTTTCAAAGTGAGAGTTCTGGTTGGATTCAGTAACTTTCTTGGGTCTCATCGTATCAGCAGAAGGTATTCAGGTAGATCCTAAGAAGATAGAGGCAGTGAAGAACTGGCCTAGACCTACTTCAACAACGGAAATCAGGAGCTTCTTGGGTTTGGCAGGTTACTATCGCCGGTTTGTGGAGGGGTTTTCATCTATAGCAGCCCTAATGATTAAATTGACCCAAAAAGGTGCCCTGTTCAAATGGTCGGACGAGTGTGAGGCGAGTTTTCAGAAGCTCAAGACAGCGTTGACTTCAGCACCGGTGTTGGTGTTACCATTAGGTTCAGGATCTTTCATGGTATATTGTGATGCTTCTCGTGTTGGGCTTGGAGCGGTATTGATGCAGGAGGGATGGGTGGTTGCATATGCGTCTCGACAGTTGAAAGTCCATGAGAAGAATTACCCTGTCCATGACTTAGAGTTGGCAGCCATTGTTCATGCATTGAAAATATAGAGGCACTATCTTTATGGTGTGCGTGTGAGATTTACACGGATCACCGCAGTCTCCAGTACAAACAAGGATCTTAATTTGAGACAGAGGAGATGGTTAGAGATTTTGAAATATTATGACATCATCAAATTATATCATCCGGGGAAGGCCAATGTGGTGGCCGACGCATTGAGTAGGAAGGCAGTGAGTATGGGCAGCCTTGCATTCATTCCAGTCGGTGAGAGACTGTTAGCTTCAGATATTCAGACTTTGGCGAATCAGTTCGTGAGGTTGGAGATTTCGCCCAGCCACATGTTTTCTTGTACAGTCGCTCGGTCTTCCTTATTTGAGCGTATCAGAGACCGGCAGGATGATGACCCTTATTTGATGGTCCTTAGGGACACAGTTCGGCACGGTGGTGCCAAGAAGGTTACAACTAGGGATGACGGTGTTTTGAGGATGCAGGGTCGTATATGTGTACCTAATGTTGATGGGCTTCGTGAGTTGATCCTTAAGGAGGCTCACAATTCTAAGTATTCTATTCACCCGGGTGTTGTCAATATGTACCAGGACCTACAACAGGATTATTGGTGGCGAAGGATGAAAAAGGACATTGTTGATGTTGCTCGTTGCTTGACTTGTCAACAGGTAAAGCATGAGCATCAGATAACCGGTAGTTTGCTTTAGTAGATAGAGATTCCTGAATGGAAGTGGGAGCATATCACTATGGACTTCGTTGTTGGAATCCCACAGACTCAGAGGAAGTTCGACGCCGTTTGGGTTGTTGTGGATAGGCTGACTAAATCAGCACATTTCATTCCAGTGGAAAGTACTTATACTTCAGAGCAATTGGCAGAGATATATATTCGGGAGATAGTTCTCCTGCACGGTGTGCCCGTGTCTATCATTTCTGACCAGGGTACGCAGTTTACCTCGCACTTTTGGAGGGCAGTTCATCATGAGTTGGGTATAAGGGTTGAGTTGAGCACAACATTCCATCCTCAGACGAACGGGCAGTCCGAGCGTACTATTCAGATTTTGGAGGATATGCTCCGCGCTTGTGTTATTGATTTTAGAGGTTCTTGGGATCAGTTCTTGCCATTAGCGGAGTTTGCCTATAATAATAGCTATCAATCGAGCATTCAGATGGCTCCCTATGAGGCATTATATGGTAGACGATGTAGATCGCCAGTTGGATGGTTTGAGTCGGGAGAGGCTCGGTTACTGGATACAAACTTAGTTCAAGAGGCCTTAGATAAGGTCAAGGTTATACAGGATCAACTTCGTGCAGATCAGTCTAGGCAAAAGAGTTATGCCGAGCGTAAGGTTTGTGATGTGGCATTCATGGTTGGAGAAAGGGTATTACTTCACATATCGCCCATGAATGGTGTTATGAGGGTTGGGAAAAAGGGCAAGTTGAGCCCTAGGTATATCAGGCCATTTGATATTCTTGATAGAGTGGGGGAGGTAGCTTATAGACTTGCGTTGCCGACAGGGTTATCCTTAGTTCATCTGGTATTCCATGTATCCATGCTCCAGAAATATCATGGTTACCCGTCCCACGTGTTAGATTTTAGCTCTGTCCAATTGGACAAAGATTTGATCTACGAGGAGGAGCCGATAGCCATTTTAGACCGGCAGGTTCGTCAATCGAGATCAAAGATTTATCATTCAGTTTGAGTGCAGTGGAAAGGTCATCCCGTCGAGGCAGCTATTTGGGAGTCCTAGTCGGACATGCAAAGTAGATATCCCCACTTGTTTGCCAGTTCAGGTTATTTTCTATGTCCGTCCGAGGACGAACGTTTGTTTTAGAGGTGGAGATTGTGATGACCCAAAGGTTCATATTATGAATTAAGACACAATTTTGGGCTCATTAGCCTTAAAAAGATAAATTTGTTTACCTCGATTTACGTGCGCAGTCCGGGCGGGAAACCAGAAAGCTTTTATGTGATAATATGAGAAAAAAATTAATTTTGGAATCTAAAATTTGGTTTTAGTTGACTCGGGTAAATATTTTGAGTAAACGGATCCGGATCTGTGTTACGACAATCCCGGGAGGTTCGTAGTAAAATATGGGACTTGGGCGTATGCCCAGAATTGAATTCCGAGGTCCCTAGCTTTAAAAATCAAATTTTGAAGAAAATTATTTTGCTGGATTATGAAGGAAATAAAGAAATGAATTAATATTTGAACTCGTTGGTATCGGGCCCGTATTTTGGTTCCGGAGCCCGATGCAAGTTTGTTATGATATTTAAGTTCTATCTGTGAAATTTGGTGAGAATCGGAGCTGATTTGATGTGATTCGGATGTCCGGTTGAGAAATAGTGAAATTGAAGTGTTCTTGAGGAAATCATGAGTTTTGAGGTTAAATTCGTAGTTTTTGATGTTATTTTGATGATCTGATAGCACGAGCAAGTCCGTATGATGTTTTTAGCCTTGCGTTCATGTTTGGTATGGAGCCCCGAGGGCTTGAGTGAGTTTTGGATAGGCCACAAAGTGATTTAGACTTAATAAACATAGCTGGTGTATCTGTGTTTTTGCACAGGCCTCCGATCTCGCAAATGCGAGATCAGGCTTCGCAAATGCGAAGGCTGCAAGCTTGGGAAATGCTACATTTCTGTCGCAAGTGCGAAGAAGGTCTAGGAAGGCCATCCTCGCAAATGCAAAGATTTGGCCGGAATTGCAAAGGCCCCCAGAAGTAGAAAATACGACATATATGTCGCAAATGCGAAGGCAACGGTAATATCAAAGGGTTCGCAATTGCGAATCCCTCATCGGAATTGCGGTAACTGCAGCCTGTTAAGTGAGATTTTAGATGGGATTTTCACCCATTTTTCAATTCTCTCAAACCCTAAACCTCCATAGGCGATTTTTCAAAGACCCAAACTTCTCCAAATCATTGGTAAGTGATCTCTAACTAATTCCTTTCCTTAACAACTTTTTACAAGATTTCATCATAGAATCTAGAGTTTTCATAGTAAAAATTGGGATTTTTGGGTAGAACTTAGGAATTTTGAAATTTGAAAATTTAGACCTCAAATTGAGGTCGGATTCCAAAACCAATTGTATATCCGGGCTCTGGGGAGAATGGGTAAACGGGTTTTGGTCTAATCCTCGAGTTAGACCAAGCGGACTCGGGGTCGATTTTCGTCTCTTGATAGGAAAACATAGGAAAACCATGATTTTTTTTCATTAAAGTTAAAGCCTTTAGCAATAATTAATGATATTGAACCAATTGTGATTAGATTCGAGCGAGTTAGAGGCAAATTCTAAAGTAAAAGATGTGCTTGAGCGGTGAAATGCTTGTGAGATCGAGGTAAGTGTTTGGTTTAACCTTGACTTGAGGGAATAGGAATCCCCAACTTAGATGCTATGTGAAATTACTTGTGTGTGGGGTATAGGTGAGGTGACGAGTATCTATGCACCACCAAATTATCTGTTTAACATGATCCTTTCCCCGTTTTCAATTCATTATATTCCTATTTTGATTGTCTTCATGCTTTTGATGCCTCCATGTCTACTTGTTTTCGTCAACTTGTTGTTAAGTATTGTTTCAAGTATTTTGGAAGTTTTAGTTGTTCCCTTGGCTTCATTGTGGTTCATAAAAGGTTGAGCTGGTTGACAGTGTTGTAAGATACACTCCGGTTTGTTTCATTGTGAAAGAATAATTGATGAAGTTTATGAATATTACAACTTTCTGTTTACAATTGTTGAGACATAAATATTGTAAAAGGCTTTGACCTAAATTGTGAAATCTTTTTTCTTGTATATAAATAAAGAGATGTGATTTTCTGGTGGGAGCGGGTTGCACGCTGCAACAGTGAGTGATAAGGGTGGACAGGTGGGATCGGGTTGCACGCCGCAACAGGAGAAATAAGGTGATAAATATAGGGAGGAGCAATAAGGGTGGACAGGTGGGAGCGGGTTACGCTTGCAACAAGGAGCAATAAGAGAGGATAATCATGTTTTACTGATTTTAAATATAAAGACTGGAATACTCACTGTTTTATTGTTGTCATTTCATATTCTGCACTTACAGTTATTTAAATTGAAACTTTGAAAATTTTTGTGAGGATTGGTTATAGCTGAGATCTGGAAAAGTTAACCGAGTTGTTTTATTTATTTTTTGCAAGTACTGTTTAATTTGTTATTATTCCCTTCTTGTTTTATTATACAATGTATCCAGGTTATGTTATAAATGCCCCGCCGTAGCCTCGTCACTACTTCGTCGAGGTTAGACTCGACACTTACCAGTACATGGGGTCGGTTGTGGTGATACTGCACTCTGCACTTCTTGTGCATTTCCAGGTACCGGCCAGAGCTAGGTGAAAGTAGTAGCTGATATTATTTGCACGAAGACACGAGGTAGATCTGCTGGCGTCCGCAGATTCCTGGAGTCTTCCCTTTATTATATTAGATTGCTGTTTATTTCATTCAAAACAGAGATATATTTCTTTCAGCCAAATACTTGTAGTATTCTTTACTAGTTCGTGAATTGTGACACCAGACCTTGGGTAGTTATATAGTTAGTATTAGTTCGTGGTTCGTTTCATCTTATCGAGTATTATTCCTGATTGCATTTATTGGAAAGTATTAGATTTCCTTTTTATTTTAAATTGTTCTATTATGTTTAAGTAAACTTTTAAAAGAAAAGTTTAGTTAAGTTCTAATATTGGCTTGCCTAGCAAGTATGGTGTTAGGCGTCATCACGATCCCGAGGGTTGTGAATTTGGGTCGTGACTAATTCCCACAATTTCTTGCTACTCAAGTTCAAGGCTTTTACTCTAGGACAATAATTTTACTCTTTCTAGGATTGTGTTAGGCTGTTAGTATAGTCCTTCCTTCACGATTAACAAATCTACCTACTATAAGGGATAACATCTTACATCTCGATGGATAAAGACCATAAAAAAGAACTTCTTGATTCGCGTCACTTTGCCAATGAGATAAGAAATTGCTCATTAGTAGGTGAGTTCTCTAATTTTTTTTTTCGTTCTATAAAAATTATTGATTTTGTCTTGTTTTTAATATTTTTATATGGTTTTTGAAGAATTATTTTCATTTTTAGAATAATTGATTATGAGGTTATTCTTAGAAGAATAAATCACAAAACTCCTTAAGATTTTGAGACTTTCGTGCGTATGATGAAACTAATTGGTTATGATTGACAGCTTTTTTGACATGCTATTCAACATATTCCCAAATTTTTATGGGGAAAAAGACCAAAAAACATTATGAAAAGTTGATTTGAAACAACAAAAAGTTAATGCCAGTTCGTGGGCTTAAGCTTACGTAAAGTTGGTGTTTCTCAAATCTTGTAGATCTGCATACAAAAACTAACAAGGCCAATGGAACTGAATTATCGCTTCATGCATACAACCCCTCAATTCTACATATATATATATATAGATATATATATATATATATATGAAACTTTCGGTAACATCGTGCTGGGGGAGATGGGGCGCTCCGAGGGTCTCCGAGACTTTAGGTACTGTAGGCGTATTAAAATGGAAGAGGTAATGGGAGCTGTGTGTAAGATGAGTCGGGGCAAAGCAACCGGACCAGGCGAGATTCCAGTAGAATTTTGGAGGTATGTGGGTAGAGCAGGATCGGAGTAGCTGACTGAGTTGTTTAATGTTATTTTCAGGACTAAGAGAATGCCAAATGAGTGGAGATGTAGTATGAAGATTCTGTTGTACAAGAACAAAGGTGGTATCCAGAATTGTAACAACTATAGGGGCATCAAGTTGTTAAGTCATACCATGAAAGTTTGGGAGAGGGTGGTGGAAGGGAGGGTAAAGAAGGTGGTGTCTATTTCTGAAAACCAGTTCGGGTTCATGCCGGGACGTTCTACTACAAAAGCTATCCTCCTTATCAGGAGGTTGGTGGAACAGTACAGGGATAGGAAAAGGGATTTGCACATGGTGTTTATTGACCTAGAGAAGGCATACGACAAGGTCCCTCTAGACGTGCTTTGGAGATGCCTAGAGGTGAAAGGGGTGCCGGTAGCGTACATTAGATTGATAAAGGATATGTATGATGGAGCTAGGACTCGGTTCAGGACCACAAGAGGTGACTCAGAGCCGTTTCCGGTGGTTATGGGATTACACCAAGGATCTGCGCTTAGCCCGTTCTTATTTGCCCTGGCGATGGACGCCTTGACATGCCATATTCAAGGGGAGGTGCCATGATGTATGTTGTTCGCTGATGATATCGTTCTGATTGATGAGATGCGAGGCGGTGTTAATGAGAGACTGGAGGTTTGGAGGAAGGCCCTGGAGACCAAAGGTTTCAAGTTGAGCAAGACTAAGACAAAATATCTGGTGTGTAAGTTTAGTAGTGTGACAGGGGAAGCGGACATGGTAGTAAGGCTCTCACAATTCATCCCCAAGAGAGAAAGTTTCAAGTATCTAGGATTAATCATCTGAGGATGTCACACATCGTATTGGGGCGAGGTGGATGAAATGGCGGTTAGCATCTGGAGCCTTGTGTGATAAGAAGGTGCCACCAAAACTCAAAGGTAAGTTTTATAGAGCGGTGGTTAGACTGGCTATGTTGTATGAGGTTGAGTGTTGGCTAGTAAAGAATTCACATATCCAGAAAATGAAAGTAGCCAAAATGAGGATGTTGAGATGGATGTGCGGTCATACTAAACTGGATAAGATAAGGAATGAAGATATTTTGGAGAGGGTGGGCGTTGCTACCGTGGACGACAAGATGCGGGAAGCGAGGCTTAGGTGGTTCTGGCACGTGCGGAGGAGAACCATAGATGCTCCGGTTAGGAGGTGTGAGTGGTTGGCTTTGGCAGGTACGAGAAGAGGCAGAGGGAGGCCTAAGAAGTATTGGGGCGAGGTGATTAGGCAGGACATGGCGCGTCTTCAGATTTCTGAGGACATGACTCTTGATAGGAACATGTGGAGGTCGAGCATTAGGGTGGTAGGCTAGGGGTAGTCGAGATTTCTTCCCTCTTTGTATCGGGTAGTCTGATAGAGTTTTGTTTAGGTTTGTTAGCGGTCCATGTTGTGTTCACATTGTTGTTTTGCATAGTTTTGTGGTATTGTCCTTTCACTTATTCGTTGCTGTAATTTTCTTTCTGGCATCTTTTATTGTTACATGCTTTTTCTTTTGTTTCTTTTATGATATTATTATCTCTTCTGTTGAGCCGAGAGTCTCCCGGAAAGAGCCTCTCTACCCTTTTCGGGGTAGGGGTAAGGTCTGCGTACACTCTACTCTCCCCAAAACCCCACTAGTAGAATTTTACTGGGTATGTTATTGTTGTTATTGTGTATATATAAAGCATTTCAAGTGGAAAATATTTGCAAATAACTAGCTGTTCAAAAATAATAAAAGTGCATACAAATTTTGGTGGAAAGTCAAAATAATGTTATCGGATACTTGCATTAGAAAAGAAGAATGATACTTAGTTCTAACTTCTAACTATTATAAATCGTAGTACTCGTACTAGGGAAGCAAAAGCATTTTCTCTTTTGCTTTAATTCTATTGTACAACCTAATAATATGCTTTCTGGATATATACATGCAAGGAAACATTATTTGTTAACTTTAAATAGAAATATTGAAATAATAAACCGGCTAGCAAAGTACATAGGTTTCCTTTTGTGTGAAATTATGTTAATTTGATTCTTTCGATATATAACAGTATGTCTTTGATTCTCCTTAGTCATCAGCAATTTTCGATACAAAAAGTTATGCTTAAAGATAAACTATATCTTTACATTATAATTTTGAAATCAGTTAAAGTTTTCTTTACTAATTCCTTAATTTCTTTAGTTAAACTACGGGGGAAATCCGAATGTAATGACTTAAAAACGAAGATATCTTTATATTCGAACAAATATAAAATAAATTCTCCTCATCCTTTAAAATATTTTTGCGCATGACTCCAATATTAGATTTAGAGGCAAAATCTGAAGTCACAACAAGGTATTTGAGGTATATGGGGAAGGATTTATTTCTTTATTATGCTTAGCTAAATCGGATCAATATTGATCATTTTTAAGAATTTACACTTTTTCCTATGTATTTTATAAGTATTTATGTAATTTTTTTAAAGTCATGTACCTCATGTATGGGGTACACATACAACAAGTTGTTCTTTTTGTATATAGTCACGTGCAACACATAAACACTAAAACTAGTTTTGATAAGCTAAAACATAGCAAAGCTGGAAAATTTGATACTGCAACAAAAAGGACAATCTAGCTGTTTTAACATAATAGTTAAACCATAATGTAAACCCCTCCCTTGTCAAATGAGCATAAAAATAGTTACTCAGATCATCTTCTCATATAATGTTCAGAAACTCAACTGAGACATCAAGAATCTGCGGACACCAGCAGATTTATCTCGTGTTTCCGTACGAATGATCAGCTATTACTCGATAATTCAACTCTGGCCAGAATCTGGATCTGCAGAAGAAGTGCAGAGTACAGTATCAGTACAACCGACCCCATGTACTTGTAGGTGCCGAGCCTAACCTCGACGAAATAGTGACGAGGCTACAATGAGACATTTATAATATAACCTGGATACAATGTTTAATAAAGCAAGAAGGGAATGCTAAACTAAATAAACAATAATTTGCATAAATTAATAGAATATCTCAGTTAGCTTTTTCAGATCTCGGCTATAACCAATTCTTACAAAAATTTCCAAGTTTCAATTTAAATAACAGTCAGGGTAAAATATGAAATGACAACAATAAAATAATGAGTGTTTCAGTATTTATTTTATAACCAATAAAACATGAATATTCTCCCTTATTGCTCCTTGTTGCAGCGTGCAACCCGATCCCATATGTCCACCCTTATTACTCCTTGTTGCGGTGTGCAACCCGCTCCCACCAGACAGTCTCATCTCATTATTTATAATAAATATTTTACAATTTAGATCAAAGTCCTTCACAGTATTTATGTTTCAACCATTATAAACAGAAAACTATACTATTCAGAAGCTTCACTAATTTTCATTGCACAGCGAAACCAACAGGAATATATCATAACACACTGACGACCAGCTCAACCAGTCACGTACCACAATGAAGCTAAGGAACACTTAATACTTCCAAATAAGTGAGACAATATCTAACAACAAGTAGACAAAAATGAATAGACATGGAGGCATCAGTGATCATGAAACAATTAAGACAGGAATATAATAAATTGAAAATCGGGAAGGGAACATGCTAAACATATAATTTGGTGGTGCATAGATACTCGTCACCTCACCTATACACCACACACATGCAATTTCACATAATATTTAAGTTGGGGATTCCTATTCCCTCAAGTCAAGGTTAGACCAAATACTTACCTCGATCTCACAAGCAACTCACTGCTCAAGCACAACCTTTCCTTTAGAATTTGCCTTTAACTCGCTCGAATCTAATCATAATTGGTTCAACTCACTGCCTCTTAAATGTCGCATTTGCGACTTCTGGTCATCCTGGCAATCTTCGCATTTGCCAAGAGAAATCTCGCATTTGCAAGAATCACACTGGCCCAGGCCCTTCGCAAATGCGATAAAATTCTCGCATTTCCCATGGATGTCTGCCTCGCAATTGCGATGCCAGATCTCGCAATTGCGAGATCAGAGACCTATGTAAAACACCAGATACACCAGCTATGATTTCTAAGTTCTAAACACTCCGTGGCCTATCCGTAACTCTCTCGAGCCCTTGTGGCTCCAAACCAAACATGCACTCAAGTATAAAAATATCATATGGACTTGCTCGTGCGATCAAATCACAAAAATATCACTTAAAACGATGAATTTAACATCAAAACTTATGATTTTTCTCAAGAACACTTCAAATTTACTATTTTCTCAATCGGACATCCGAATCACGTCAAATGAACTCTGATTTTCACCAAATTTCACAGATAGTATTTAAACATTATAACAAACCTATACCGGGTTCCGGAACTAAAATACGGGCCCGATACCAATGATTTCAAGCATTAATTCATTTCTTTATTTCATTAAAAATCCAGCACAACAATTTTCTTCAAAAATAATTTCTAAAGCTAGGGACCTCGAAATTCAATTCCGGGCAAACGCCCAAGTCCAATATTTTACTGCGAATCTTCGGGATCGTCGGAATACATATACGTGCCCGTTTACTCAAATTGTTGACCAAAGTCAACTAAAATTAAATTTTTAACTCTAAAAATTATTATTTCTTATATTTTCACATAAAGGCTTTCCGGATTCACGCCCTGATTGCGTACACAAATCGAGGTAAGTAACATTAATCTTTTCAAGACTAATGAATCCGAAATAAAGTCTTAATTTAAAAGATGATCCCTTTGGATCATCACATAAATTTATTCCTTTCAAGACTGCATATACTCAAACTAGAACTGTTCTTTCTATAATGCTGGGAAATTTGCTAATACATGTTTTTCCTTATCATGTAATACAGTTAAGGGTCTTTTGGTTACCGGAATTAGAAAACAATCATGGTATAAAATTCGAGATTATTTTATCCCATATTTCGTTGGATTTTTCTTCCGGTATAAGCAATACCAGGATTATGTTATCCACAATTCTAGTATTATTTTATACTATATTCAATATGAGATTCCAATACCAGGATTAGCAGTCTTTGAATAAAACACCTGAAAACCAAAATATCCTTGATTACCTCTTTATTTTTTCTTATTTACTTTAAGATAAGTGTAGATTATAAACAAAACCTTATCCAACTTAAAACCAAATGCATTCTTTTCATAATACACCATGTATCCCATTTTCAATGAAATGAATCAAACATTCATCAAAAAATTATATGCACAAGGGATTATTAATGCTAGTACTATGATCCTTACAAATCCCGGCATAACTTTATATACAAACCAAATGTAACGATCCGACCGATCGTTTTGCATTATCGGACCATATTCCCCTAAATAAAACTCCCCATAGCTGCTTATTGTGATTTATGACTTGTGGGGACGGGTGGTTCGAGATTCGGAAGTGTTTAGAGCGATATTGGAACACTTGGTTCCTTCATGTTGGCCTTTAATGTCAACTTTGACTTTGGTCAACATTCTGAGTAAACAACCTCGGAATCGAGTTTCGACGGTTCCGGTAGCTTCGTATGATGATTTCGGACTTGGGCGTATATTCGAAATGGGTTTTGGATGAACCGGGATCATTTCGGCGCCCAATATCGAAATAAGAGTTTCCTTAAGTTCATATTGTGGTTTGGGACGTGTTTTTGTGTTATCGAGGTCCGAACGGAATTCCGAGACCGGGAATAGTTCTGTTATGTCATTTATGACTTGCCTGAAAAAATTGGTGTCATTCCGAGTAGTATAGGTCGGTTCGGCGCATTGTTAGCAAATTCAAGAAACTTAAAGTTCTTAAGTTTGGTTCTAGGGGTTTTGAGGTGTGATTTTGAGTTTTAGCGTTGTTGTGGGAATTTCAAAGGGTCGAGCGAGTCCGTATTATGATTTGGGACTTGTTGGTATATTTGGACGGGGCCTCGGGTAGGCCAGGTGCCTCTCGAGCACCAAACGAGGCCAAAAACCAGCTGGTGCACCTGATCTGGTGTGACCGCAGGTGCGGTTTCCCAGTCGCAGGTGTGAGACCTCTCCTGCGGTCCCAGCCTCGCAACTACGACCCCCAGGTAGGATGCCCAGTTCTCGTAGGTGCGGGCCCTTTCCCACAGGTGCAGGCTTCTTCCTGCAGGTGCGAGCCCAGGCCCTTGTCCCATTTTCCGCAGGTGCGAGCTATTGCTCGTAGGTGCG